>APFE030182809.1:4246-25818 GCA_000404065.3 Pinus taeda | reverse complement strand
TCCAGCAGCTACTTTGGAAATGCCACGCCCTTTAAGGTACAAGTGAATTTTGAAATCCCCATCTTCTAGGGTGTTGTGGCCAGCAACAACCCCCCCTTTTTTTCATTTAATTATTTGTCCAAAATGCTAAATGAATGGGGACCCCTAGTTTAATTTTGAGAAAAATCAAATTTTCATTCTTCAAAATAAAGCTACCATCGTAGGCTTAAAACGGTCTTTCGAATATTTTTAACCTAAGTCTACGATAAGGTAAAGGTCTTTAAAAAATTGCATTAATGCGCAAGGCCCCCCCACTTTAAGCCTAACGTCGCATCGCAGTAAGTAATGTTCATAAGGAAAAACCTCAAAATCTCTCGATCTGCGATAACATCGATCGCAAGATCGCACATCGCAGAAATGAAATGGCAATACTTAACAAACATCAAACTCCTGCGACCCGCGATGTTGCGACCTGCGATATTGCGATCGTCGCGATGGCATAGTCTGCGATCTGGTGATTTGCGATTAGCGCGCCTTGCGATGGCACGATCTTCAATGTAACGTAAGCAAATCATGAATCATTTAATCGCGAATCCTTCGGGAACACCATTCAAAGAAAAGCCACTTACCATAATCTGACCCCAAATCATGCGCTTTTAATGATAGTAAGTGGATTAGTTGTTAGTTATTTAATGAAATAAAAAGGCGTGCTTTGCTAAAGAATTGTTTCAGGTAAGGTGGCATATTCGGTATATCTGTTGCATTTAAAACTCTCCCATCACCTTTCTCAATCAGTCATTTCCACTTCGCTTGTAATTTGCAAGAACTAAGAGATAAGAATATTCAAAAGCCGAACACAGGAGCAAATGGGAAAGAAACATAAAGCCCAAGGCTCCGAGATGAAGGAAAAGGCAAAGGAGATGGCGCCCTTGTACACAGACACTGCATGCAACAGGGACGCAGGAATTTCGACCTGGGAAGGCATGTATAGGCTGCTGGAGGAGGAAAATCCTAGAGTAATGAAAGTTGATAGCGCCACAGGATCACAAAACTCTTCAGAGGCATCCTTAGAAGAGCTGGCTTGT
This sequence comes from Pinus taeda, assembly GCA_000404065.3. Taxonomy (NCBI): domain Eukaryota; kingdom Viridiplantae; phylum Streptophyta; class Pinopsida; order Pinales; family Pinaceae; genus Pinus; species Pinus taeda. The sequence continues at coordinate 24,754 of APFE030182809.1, read as the reverse complement.
TCATTTCTTCACCGAATAGCAACTAGACCCAAGATTTTGCAGTATACAGATATGATCAGATGGATACTTGACAATGCAGAGTTATAAGGCAGACAATTCAAGGCTCAAGGGCATGGGCTCATAGGATCATTCGCCGCGCAAGACTTAAAGCTTATGTATCATCTTCCTGAGCCTCAGACGACCTACAACACGCAATTTGTCAAGAAATTTGCAGCAGAGAACCCAAACCTGGTAGAAACCACTAAAGAATGGACCAGAAGAGAGGAGCCGCTAAAAAGGGACAAAAATGGTATGTACAGCACTGGTTCCCTCACCTCTCCATATTGTTTTGCTGCGGCCATGCTGTGCAGGCTGTTTGGGATGCCAGACATAAATAAATTTTTGTCTGAATGGCTACCACTCATAGACGCTGCCACAAATGTCGATCTCGTGGATTGGGCCAAAATATTTTCTGATAATTTATACACTGCTGTCATGAATTACCGGTCGAAGAGATCCTTGTCACAAAGGGTTTATCCTCATTTTTATCTGTCTGCTTACATTATGGATTCTATCTGCTATGTATCTAAATTCCCAACTATGGGTTGGAAATGGACTACCCAGGACCCGTCACCTATTCATGTTTATCACAAAGTATTATGGGATTCATAGTTTCCCCCTCACTTTTATCAGATTTTCCACGGGCTCATCTTACCCCTATATAGGATGATGTATGGTGAAGAACCCTCGAGGTGCTCACCCGAAGCGCAAATAGACATCATCCCCGTCGCAAGATAGTTCGGGGAAGAATGGTTCACTTATATTAGAGTGTTTGGGAGCACTGTACCTCCACATGTCCTACCTCTGTATGTCCCCGACAAGATTTTGGCTAGGGAAATTGCCTATCAAACTTGCACAGAAGGAGGCCTAACCAAAGAGCTAAAAGACAAGAAGAAGGCCATATGGCCTCAGTTTCTTGTAGCTTGTGGGGCCTTCTCATTATTCGATGTAGGACATGCTTTTGCTGAAGTAGGGAATGTGACGTCTCTACAATTAATTAAATTACCTGCTCGACCTTTTGACCTAAATAATGTTGCCCATTATTTCACTATAAGTGTCAGAATAAAAGTGTTCGCCGGAAAGAAAGATCTATTTAATGACTTGTTTCAAAATAAAAGTTCATTCCAGGAATTTTTGCGAGAAGCTAAGTCGAGGTTATCCCCAGATAACCTCCAAAGATTTTTGTTATTCAGAGAAAGAAGGCTAACCAGTGTTCCCCTAGAAAAGCTGTGAATGCTTGCCAGAGAGCCTACTCCCAGTGTCAGCCTCAGCGGAAACTCCAGTACTTCCAAATCCAAATCTGACGCTGCCCAAGGAACACCTGAACGTTCTAAATAGTCTGCAAGCGACAAAGGAAAAGGCGAAGAAACAGCCAAAGATACAGCTCAGTCAAGTGCAATGTCGCAACTGCAAGTTATCACCTCCCCACCAAGAGATGTCCCTCCTCCCGTCATTAAATCGCCACTCGTCACGACAGAGCTCGATAAAGAATGGGAAAACTTCAACGAGATAATTAGCCTTGAAGGGCAAGTCCTAAGAACACCTGTGAGCGATGCACAGGTAGCACAAGAAATGGTTTCAACCATGGTCGGTAGTGTCTCAGAAACGGAGCACAGTCATATCGCTCCGTCTTCTGAGCTTCTACTTAGTGTAGATGAAATTCCCCCACTGGATGTATTCTATAGTCCCCAACATAAAGCAGTGGTGAGGAGACAAAGAAAGAAGAGAAAGTTGGAGAATACGCTGTCACAGGACGCTGAACATTTAGACGTCTTATGGAAAGACCCTAACAACAAACCGACAGAAAATCTCACGAAGTTGTCTCAAATCGCAGGAGCATACGCTTCTGCGACTATCGACAAAGCGTCAGAAGTTTAGCAACTGTTGAGGGAGCAAGAAAACCAAATACAACTACTACAACAACAGCTACAACAAGCCAATTCCAGTAATGAAGCGTCCAAACAACTCGAGAAACTACAAGAAGACTTTTAGCAAATGCAGATAAGCTATCAAAAAAGCCTAGACGAAAAAGGAAAGCAGTTGCAAGCTTTACAAGAAATACACAAGGACGAGCCCAAGCTTGCCGAATTCGTTTCAGAGTCTACTAGCTTAAATGATCAACTTCTGCAGCAACAAGAAGAGTTGGGACGTAAAATATCGCACTGGAGTCACTATTGTGAGCTGAGCAACAAACTCACCAATCAAGTGACAGACTTGCGAAGTGACTACAACCAGGTTGACAGACGAGCGACAGAGTATCTAGCTTGGCAGGATGGAGAGGAAGGGAAGAGAGCAAATGCACCCAGAATAATCGAAAGCCATAAATAATTTCTCTTTAACAAATGGGACGATCAAATCAGGCAGGCAGAACAAGCAGCGGAGGCAGCGGCGACACAGGCAAGCGTTCTTATAGACTATGTAAATGAAAATTTACACAGAGCCAAATTAATCACAGAAACCACCCCGGGATACCTACCAAACAAGTCACGAATGGAGGCAAAATGGAAGCAGAAGGCGCAGGAAAAGGGAAAGGCAATCCAGGCATTGAACAGGTTGAATTGGGAGTGTTACTGGGCATACTTAGTCAAGCCACACAGTCAATGGATGACTGTGAAATGCATCATAAACTCAGCTGAGAAAGTAGTGCCAGCTCTCATAGATTTTGTTTTCGTAGCCCATCTCACCGCAGAAGTCGGCCAACTGACTCTTCTCAAGTCCATGATGAACACTTGCAGTTTTAAGGACCAAATTCAGAAGTATCTTATTTTTAGAAGTTTGTTGTTTCTTTTTATTTATATTAGAAAAAGGACGGTCATTTGAAAACCGTATCCTAAAATTTTGTAAAAACACTATTATTAGAATTAGGAAGTAGTATTTTAACCCTTCTCATGCATTTAGAGAAGGGTCTAGAGATTTGTCAAAAACTTATCCTCGGAACATGCACTTCTGCACCCTCAGAGGAGGTTTTGATGAATGGATGGATCGAGATTTATTTTTATTTTCATTTTGATATCTGCTACTGATGTTGCACTTTTGTACTCTTGGTAGATGTTAGAACAAGTAGAGATAGATCGTATAAATGGTACTTTTATCTCTTGGCAATTTCTACTTATATTCTTTAAGTGATTTATAGTTTTCAATTGTTTATATGTTATTGCATGAATGTATGGGTTACCATTTGGCACTTCTGTACGGTGGAGTCATATTTTTTATGTCTGACATATGAATAGCTTATTATGTGATATGCTGTTCACAACTGTTTTGCCTAACTTCTTATGCAAAGTGGTTTATCTTGAATGATTTCTATTCTTATGATAGCTGAATGATCTTTATTACCAGTTATTGTTTGAAATCTCTTTAGATTGCATAATAGAAGATATACATCCCGGGTTAGCATAGATTTGATGTGTTGTTTCTCACTAGATTACAATAGCATAGAGTTAGTTTAAAGAATCTGAATTAAATTAGCTTTAAAGTACACTTAGATCAACATTATTCAACTCTACACACACACACACCCCCAGATCGGAAAACTGGTTCTGTTATCCCCAGTCGGACCCGCTATACCAAACGGATAAGGAGCTGCCAACCAAGGTCTGGACCGGGTGGGTATCCCCCTTGTTGTCGGCCCGATTTTCGGGGTTTCAACATATTTGGCGCTAGTAGGAGGGCCTGAACATAGTGTCTGTTGGAATGATTTTCAATCGTAACATTTGAATCTGGATGGCTGCTCACAAACTTCCCATTTGGAGTTGCATCCATGTTCCTACCTATTCCAACACTCCACCTGAAGTGGTAAGACTCTTGTCTCAGGTAAAATTCAATGGTAAGAATAACTCTTCTTCTTTTAATCATGCTCTTCAATTTATTCAAAGAGTTTCAAGTTATGATATTCAAAGAATTGATGAAGGCGTTTTATGCAGAATTTTTACTCTTACATTCATGGAGGAAGCTAGTAAGTGGTGCAGAAACCTCCCAGTTGCATCGATTCACAGCTGGGACCAATTCGTCAAGATTTTCATTCTTGAATTTGATTATTATGACTATGACCAGGTATACGATGAAATTGATTATCTTCGAAAGAAGGATGAATCTATTAGGGATTTTAATATGCGATTTCATCTTGAATGTCTAAAGTACGACCTTGAAAGTGAACTCATAGATGAAGAATCTTTAGATTATGCTGAACATTCCCTACCTCCTATATCTGATCAAGCAGAAATTAGTTCAAGTTTTGTCTCATTTCTTTCTAATATGAACGAGAATTCCAATTTGAATATACAAATCGCTCATAATGAAGAAAGCCCCCAAAGCCTCGAAGCTATTCATACTCTAATACAAGAAGACAAAAGCGAGAACGCTGGAGGGAAGCCGGCCTTGGAACCAGGAGATGACTTTGATACAAGGTCAGATAATATCGTTGCAAGTCAACAAATGCAGATGCCAAGGTTAGAACAACAAACTATTTCTCTTTCAAAAAGCATCAGTACACAAAGGTATGATCTAAAACCCGATATCTATGTTGAATCTAATGAAAAAAGATTTTTTCATGATGATAGTTTTAAATGCGTTGCTTCAGAATCACACTTCTCTCTTTATCCTGATGTTTTAAGTGATGATAACTTTTCCTCTCTCAACATTAAAGATATTTCAAAAAACACAGAGGATAATTCAAATAAGTCATCGTTAGATTTTCAAAATAAAGAGATAGCTATAGAATATCCCTTGATTGTTTCCAAGCAAGGAACACTTGAATCTCCTTGTCTGAAAATATATGACCAAAAGGAAGAATCTAGGGAAACTTATAAAATTAGTTATGATGGTTACTTTGCCAATGATGATGTTATTGATTTATCTCAAGTAACTCATCAAAGCTCAAAAAATGAGAGATATTCTAATTCAGAAAACATATCATTCAATCCTCATTTTGAAGCCAAAGATAATTCGCCTGATTTTGCTGACCAAGACGATATCCCGATCTATGATTCATATCGTGAAGAAACCCCCATGCCTGTTCACAATCATAATTTATCTTCTGATTCACAAGACCTGGCCAGTTCTTGTGAACAACAAAATTTTACAAGCTTATCCCAGTTGTGTTGTAACTTTATTTGTCCAAAAAACCATTTTTTTATTGTTCCCACTTGCACTCATTTTGTACAAAATCGGATTGCGTTTTAAATTTTCAGTTTTTTGATAGATTATTCTGGTATGACCAACACCTTATCAAAGAACATCCAAAAAACGAGCTACCATTGTGGAAAGCTAAACTATGTCAAGGAAGTACAGAACTTCCTCTATTACAAGATCATCAAGATATAACAGAAATTCATCCTTATTATTATGATGCAATAGATATCCAGTTGGAAAGAAGTTTTTGCGAGAAAGAAATTTCGGACAAAATTCCAACTGGAGTTATACATTCTTATTCCGCATCCAACGTTAACAATCTAAGAAAAGTTCCGTTCTTAACACTAACGTTGGAAAGTTACATACGTGTAGGAATAAAAATGAGAAGGTGTCTCCATTGGAAATATCATTTCACCTAGTCAAATTTTTGTAAATAATTAGAGTAGGAGTAGGAGTAGTTTAGTTAGGTAGTTAGGTTTATTTTTAAAGAGTTGATAGTCAAAATAAGAAAAGAAGATTATCCCTATTTGTCTACACAACCCTAGGGAATGTCTTCTTCTCACTTCGTTAAGTATTTTTCTCCATAAATAAAGTTTGATTTGGTCAACAACATTTGACGTTTACAAAAGACACCTTTTTCTCTATCAAGATTTTGAACCTCTGCTTCTATGAATGATAAATATTTTTCTTTGAAACTTGATATTTATTATCAATAGAACTTTAATCCAGATATGATATTAGTTTCAACTCCAAAAAAATTGAAGAAAGCAATCTTAGCGAAGCAATTGTTTTACGTCAGTACAATGAAAGGCATCAATGACAAGATGAGGAGTCCCTGTAGAAACAACAATTACCAAAGAAGCTCTATTATTGTCGTCTAGAACTTTCTTAAGGAAAGAAAATTGACTTCCTCCCTGCTAAAGGAAATCGCAGCATTCAGGGAAGCAATCCAATGAAAACACTATATCTCAAATAATAAGAGGTCTCATCACGAGCCGACTTATCATCATCACAGATATTATAACTTGCTGAATTTGCCAAAACTGTCCACCAAAACAGGGCAATGACTCAAGATTGTTGCAATCAAAAGACAAGGGGTCTCATCACGAGCCAGCTTGTTCAGCAAAAGTATAAATCAAGTGAGTGACTGTGTCATAATTTGGCCACCAAACCAAGACATTGTTCTTTAGAGAATAAAATAAAATAAAAAAGTGTCAAAGTGAGTTTTGTAAACACACTTAAGTAGGATAAAGGATCATTACTGGTTAATAGGTAACCCTGTCGAGGCTATGGACGCCTACTGGCAGCAGAGGCTCTACCTGCGACAAAGAAGCATATTTAAAAAAGGACTGCTATACAGGGAAGACCTTATTTTAATTTTTATTTAAGACCAAGTAAGGGCTGGTGTAAACGCAAGAACAAGCTAAGGATACAAGTAAATAGAAAAGAGTTGAAACGAAATATCATTGATAGTTTGAAGTATAGTATTTTTATCTTTCTATAATAAAGTTTAAGTTTTCTGAGAATTTTTTTTTATTACTTTTAGAAGTTTGAAAAACATCAAAAGAAGGTAAGAGATAACTGGTTCTCCCAAGTGAATCGCCAATTGTTGTGGCCAGCAACAACCCCCCCTTTCATTTAAGTGTTTGTCCAAAATGCTAAATAAATGGGGACCCCTAGTTTAATTTTGAAAAAAATCAAGTTTTCCTTCTTCAAAATAAAGCTACCATCGTAAGCTTAGAGAGGTCTCTCGAATATTTTTAACCTAAGTCTACGATAAGGTAAAGGTCTTTAAAAAAATGCATTAATGCGCAAGGCCCCCCATGTTAAGCCTAACGTCACATTGCAGTAAGTAACATTCATAAGGAAAAACCTCAAGATCTGCCGATCTGCGATAACACCGATCGCAAGATCACATATCGCAAAAATAAACTGGCAATACTTAAGAAACATCAAACTTCTGCGACCCGCAATGTTGCGACCTGTGATGTTGCGATCACCGCGATGGCGCAATCTGCGATCAGGCGATTTGCGATTAGCGCGACTTGCGATGGCACGATCTTCAATGTAACGTAAGCAAATCATGAATCATTTAATCGCGAATCCTTCGGGCACGCCATTCAAAGAAACTCCACTTACGATAATCTGACCCCAAATCATGCGCTTTTAATGATAGGAAATGGATTAGTTGTCAGTTATTTAATGAAATGAAGACGCGTGCTTTTCTAAAGAATTATTTCACATAAGGTGGCACATTTGGTATATCTGTTGCATTTAAAACTCTCCCATCACCTTTCTTAATCAGTCATTTCCACTTCGCTCGTAATCTGCAGGGACTAAGAGATAAGAAGATTCAAAAGCCGAATGCAGGAGAAAATGGGAAAGAAACATAAAGCCCAAGGCTCCGAGACGAAGGAAAAGACGAAGGAGATGGCCCCCTTGTACACAGACACTGCATGCAACAGGGACGCAGGAATTTCGACCTGGGAAGGCATGTTTAGGCTACTGGAGGAAGAGAATCCTAAAGTAATAAAGGTTGATAGCGCCGCAGGATCACAAAACTCTTCTGAGGCATCCTTGGAAGAGATGGCATGTTCATTTCTTCACCGAATAGTAGCTAGACCCAAGATTTTGCCGTATACAGATATGATCAGATGGATACTTGACAATGCAGAGTTACAAGGCAGATAATTCAAAGTTCAGGGACATGGGCTCATAGGATCATTCGCCGCGCAAGACGTAAAGCTTATATATCATCTTCCTTAGCCTCAGACGACCTACAACATGCAATTTGTCAAGAAATTTGTAGCAGAGAACCCAAATCTAGCAGAAACCACTAAAGAATGGACCAGAAGAGAGGAGCCGCTAAAAAGGGATAAAAACAGTATGTACAGCACTGGTTCCCTCACATCTCTGTATTGTTTTGCTGTGGCCATGCTTTGCAGGCTGTTTGGGATGCCAGACATAAGTAAATTTTCCTCTGAATGGTTACAACTCACAGACGCCGCCACGAACGCCGATATCGTGGATTGGGCCAAAATATTTTATGATAACTTATACACTTCTGTTATGAATTACCGGTCTAAGAGATCCTTGTCTCAAAGTGTCTATCCTCCTTTTTATCTATCTTCTTATATTATGGATTCTATTTGCTATGTATCTAAATTCCCCACTATGGGTTGGAAATGGACTACCCAGGACCCGCCACCTATTCATGTTTATCACAAAGTATTATGGGATTCCCAGTTTGCCCCTCACTTCTATCAAATTTTCCACCGGCTCTTCTTACCCCTATATAGGATGATGTATGGTGAAGAACCCCCGAGGTGCTCACCCGAAGCGCAAATAGACATCATCCCCATCGCAAGATGGTTCGGGGAAGAATGGTTCACTTACATTAGAGTGTTTTGGAGCACTGTACCTCCACATGTCCTACCTCTATATGTCCCCAACAAGCTTTTGGCTAGGGAAATTGCCTATCAGACTTGCTCAGAAGGCGACCTGATCAAAGAGCTTAAAGACAAGAAGAAGGCCATATGGCCTCAGTTTCCTGTAGCTTGTGGGGCCTTCTCATTGTTCGATGTAGGACACACTTTCGCCGAAGTGGAGAATGTGACGTCTCTAAAGTTATTTAAATTCCCTGCTCGACCTTTTGACCTAAATAATGTTGCCCATGATTTCACTATAAGTGTCAGAATAAAAGTGTTCGTTGGAAAGAAGGATTTATTTGATGATTTGTTTCAAAGTAAAAGTTCATTCCAGGAAGTTTTGCGAGAAGATCGGTCGAGGTTATCCCAAGATGACCTCCAAATATTTTTGTTATTCTGAGAAAGAAGGCTAGCCAGTGTTCCTCTAGAAAAGCTGCGACTGCTCGCCAGAGAGCCTACTCCCAGTGTCAGCCTTAGCGGAAACTCCAGTACTTCCAAATCCAAATCTGACGCTACCCAAGGAACGCCTGAACGTTCTAAATGGTCTGCAAGCGACCAAGGAAAAAGCGAAGAAACAACAAAAGATACAGCTCAGTCAAGTGCAATGTCGCAACAACAAGTTATCGCCTCCCCACTAAGAGATGCCCCTCCTCCCATCATCAAATCGCCACTCGTCACAACAGAGCTCGACAAAGAATGGGAAAACTTCAACGAGCTAATTAGCCTTGAAGGGCAGGTCCCAAGAACACCTGTGAGCGATGCACAAGTAACACAGGAAATGGTTTCAACCATGGTCGGTAGTGTCTCAGAAACGGAGCACGGTCATATCGCTCCGCCTTCTGAGCTCCTACTTAGTGTAGAGGAAATTCCCCCACTGGATGTATTCTATAGTCCCCAACATAAAGCAGTGGTGAGGAGACAAAGAAAGAAGAGAAAGCTGGAGAATACGCTGTCACAGGACGCTGAACATTTAGACGTCTTATGGAAAGACCCTGACAACAACCCGATAGAAAATATCATGAAGTTGTCTCAGATCGCAGGAGCATACGCTTCTGCGACTATCGACAAGGTGTCGGAAGTTCAACAACTATTAAGGGAACAAGAAAACCAAATACAGCTACTACAACAACAGCTACAACAAGCCAATGCTAGTATTGAAGCGTCTAAACAACTCGAGAAACTACAAGAAGACTTTCAGCAGATGCAGATAAACTATCAAAGAACCCTAGATGAAAAATGAAAGCACTTGTAAGCTTTACAAGAAATACAAAAGGACGAGCCTAATCTTGCCGAATTTGTTTCAGAGTCTACTGGCTTAAATGAGCAACTTCTGCAGCAACAGGAAGAGTTGGGACGTAAAATATCACAGTGGAGTCACTATTGCGAGCTGAGCGATAAACTCACCAATCAAGTGACGGACCGGCGAAGTGACTACGACCAGATTGACAGACAAGTGACATAGTATCTAGCTTGGCAAGATGGAGAGGAAGGGAAGAGAGAAAATGCACCCAGAATAAATGAGAGACATAAAGAATTGCTCTTTAACAAATGGGACGATCAAATCAAGCAGGCAGAACAGGCGGCGGAGACAGCGGCGACACAGGCAAACGTTCTTATCGACTGTGTAAATGAGAATTTACACAGAGCCAACTTAATCACAGAAACCACCCCGGGATACCTACCAAACAAGTCACGAATGGAGGCAGAATGGAAATAGAAGGCGCAGGAAAAGGGAAAAGCGATCCATGCATTGAACAGGTTGAATTGGGAGTGCTATTGGGAATACTTAGTCAAGCCACACAGTCAATGGATGACTGTGAAATGCATCATAAACTCAGCCGAGAAAGTAGTGCCAGCTCTCATAGTTTTCGTTTTCGCAGCCCAGCTCAGCGCAGAAGTCAGCCAACTTACTCTTCTCAAATCCATGATGAACACTTGCAGTTTTAAGGACCAAATTCAGAAGTAGCTTATTTTTAGTAGTTTGTTGTTTCTTTTTATTTAGATTAGAAAAAGGACGGTCATTTGAGAACCGTATCCTAAAATTTTGTAAAAACACTATTATTAGAATTAGGAAGTAGTATTTTAACCCTTCTCATGCATTTAGAGAAGGGTCCAGAGATTTGTCAAAAGCTCGTCCTCAGAACATGCACTTTTGCGCCCTCATAGGTGGTTTTGATGAATGGATTGATCAAGGTTTATTAATGTTTGCATTTGATATCTGCTACTGATGTTGCACTTCTGTACTCTTAGTAGATGTTAGAACAAGGAGAGATAAATCATTGTTGCTTGAAGCTTATGAGTGGAACTAGTCATAAATGGTACTTTTATCTCTTGACTATTCCTGCCTATGTTCTTTAAGTGATTTATGGTTTCAGTTATTTATATGTCATTATATGAATGTATGGGTTATCATTTGGCACTTTTGTACGGTGGAGTCATATTGTTTATGTCTAACATATGAATAACTTATTATGCGATATGCTGTTCACAACTGTTTTGCCTAACTTCTTATGCAAAGTGGTTTATCTTTAATGATTTCTATTCTTATGATAGCTGAATGATCTTTATTACTAGTTATTGTTCGAAATCTTTTTATATCGCATAATAGAAGATATACATCCCGGGTTAGTGTAGATTAGATGTGTTGTTTCTCATTAGATTACAATAGCATAGAGTTATTTTAAAGAATTTGAATTAGATTAGCTTTAAATTTCTCTTAGATCAACATTATTCAAACTCTACACACACACACACACCCAAGATCGCGAAACCGGTCCCGTTATCCCGAGTCGGACCCACTATACCAAACGGATAAGGAGCTGCAAACCAAGGTATGGACCGGGTGGGTATCCCCCTTGTTATCGACCTGATTTTCGGGGCTTCAACATATTTGGCGCTAGAAGGAGGGCCTGAACATAGTGTCTGTTGGAATGATTTTTAAATCGTAACATTTGAATCTGGATGGCTGCTCACAAACTTCCCATTTGGAGTTGTATCCATGTTCCTACCTCTTCGAACACTCCACCTGAAGTGGTAAGACTCTTGTATCAGGTAAAATTCAATGGTAAGAATAACTCTTCTGCTTTTAATCATGCTCTTCAATTTATTCAAAGAGTTTCAAGTTATGATATTCAAAGAATTGATGAAGGCGTTTTATGCAGAATTTTTACTCTTACATTCACGACGGAAGCTAGAAAGTGGTGCAGAAACCTCCCAGTTGCATCAATTCACAGCTGGGTCCAATTCGTCAAGATTTTCATTCTTGAATTTGATTATTATGACTATGACCAGGTATACGATGAAATTGATTATCTTCGAAAAAAGGATGAATCTATTAGGGATTTTAATATACGATTTCATCTTGATTGTCTAAAGTACGACCTTGAAAGTGAACTCATAGATGAAGAATCTTTAGATTATGCTGAACATTCCCTACCTCCTATATCTGATCAAACAGAAATTAGTTCAAGTTTTGTCTCATTTCTTTCTAATATGAACGAGAATTCCAATTTGAATATACAAATCGCTCATAATGAAGAAAGCCCCCAAAGCCTCGGAGTTATCCATACTCTAATACAAGAAGACAAAAGCGAGAACGCTGGAGGGAAGACGGCCTTGGAACCAGGAGATGACTTTGATACAAGGTCAGATAATATTGTTGCAATTGTAGAATTGAGGCTTCTGTGATCCATTATATTTGTAAAAAGAGCTTCTACGTAAATCACATAAAAAGATCATTGTCGACGTGTTTCAAACCAACCAGTGTGGTTCATCGTCAGGACAAGTTGAAGAAACAGATCTGGCCTAGCAAGTTAAATAGACTGAGCAGAGACTCCAACGACTACATAACAGCTATATTTGACTCTAGGACCTAGGCTATAATTATATTAATAAATTTAATCTAATTATTATTTTTAAGTTAATAATATAATATTTTAATTACAGGAGCGGATATTATTTATTTGTTTAAATAAATTAATGGTTATTTAAAAAATTTTACTATTTAATTAATATTTATGAATTAATAATTTAAGTTGTATATATTAATAAATCTAATCCTATTATTATTTATAATACTTAGATAATATTATTATATTTCTAGAGATAAGAGAAATTAGGAATAAAAATGAATATTATCAAAAAAAGATTTATTTGTTTAAATAACATAATATTAATGGTTATTTAAAAGTTACTTATAAATTATTATTGCTTGAAATACTTCTTTAGAATGAATAATTTAAGTTATATAAGTAATTCTATATTCTACTTAAGTTATTATTATATATGTTTTATTTAAAAATTATTAAAATTTAATTTGTTTCAAGATATACTATCTATCTATATAAGCTATCATTATGCCACTTAGTTTTCAAATAAAATATAAATAATACTAGATCTAATAATACATCATAAGTTAGATATACTAATCATACTAACCTAATGAATTAAATAATAAATTACTAAAACCGGAACAGGACCTTTATCAGAGATAAAGTCTACATAAAAATAAATTAGATTAATACCTAAAACGATAATAGACCTGAACAGAAGAAAAACCACATTTTCTTAAGAGTAGCCTCCCATAAAGAATTGGGAAGGAGAATGACTCTGCAACGCACTCACAACAGGAAAACGCACGAAACCCTAGGTGCCGCCGTGAGCATCTGCGCAAGCCATTGCAGGTTTGGTCACTGACCACCCTATGGCATCAGCTGCAGGAGGGGAGCGCTCTGCCTCCCCTCCATTGGATACACCCAACAATAACAAGAAGAAACCGACAAAGAGTCTGCTCCATGCAAACGCAGACCTAGAATCAGCAAAAGACAACACACAGATGCAAAAAGAACAGCCGGACCCAGATCAAAGTACCGAAGACGATGCAAGCGATAGCAGACCCAATACAACGAAAGCAGCTCAGACTAAGGTTACCTCTGCAACCTATATTCCAAAAGCAGCAGAATCGATCAAGATCGAACTGCCAAGCCACCACATCAATGAGGAAATCCAATACATGCAGGACCACGCACTCATTGGAAAGTTCTTGGGATTCTGGCCCACCGAAAAAGCCCTACAAGGATGGATCGCTTCAAAATGGAAGCCCAAAGGACAAGTAACTCTACAACTTGGCCCAAAAGGCTTCTTTACAGCCATTTTCAATTGCCTAGAAGACAAAACCAGAATATTTGACGGAGGACCGTACTTCTTCAACTCTTCAGGTTTGTATCTTACGGAATGGAAGCCCCGATTCAATCCTGATAAAGAGGATTTCAGCTGGGCCCCTGTTTGGATCAGAATGTACTCCCTTCCCATGGAGTACTGGAGAGAAGAAACACTGGCAGGCATAGGCAACAAGTTGGGGACCTTCATCAAAGTTGCAACTGAAACCAAGACGCGCAAATACACCTCGTATGCCAGGATCTGCGTTCAAATGCACCTAACCAAGACCCTAGCAGCTATGGTAAGTCTCTTTCACGATGACTATGAATGGAAGCAGCCTTTAGACTATGAGCATATTCCTTTTCGCTGTAGGAAATGTCATAAACATGGACACCTCTTCCGTGATTGTCCATTAAATGTGCAGCCCAAGTCTTCTCCCAATGAAACCACCACTGACCCAGAAGGCTTTACAAAAATTCCTAATCGCCGTCGACATGCAAGGAAAAACCAAGCTAATCCGCATCCGCCTCAAGCCTCAAAGGCGAACCCCAATAACCGCTTCTCTGTCTTAGACTCTCTCGATCCTCAATCCAGCCCCAATGCCGCTAACCCTGATTCTCTGCACCCATCCCCGCTCATTCCCAATCGTGTCACTACCCCTTCATCCTCTGATCTAGGCCCTTCCAAAAGTATTGACCCTCCCTCTACTAAAAAATCAGTCTCTGCTTCAAAACTTGGTCTCCCTCACTCTTCCAAAGGGAAATCTCTGTTGAATGAGTCCACACAAGCTTCAGATATGGATCTTGATGCAGCCTTAGCCTTAAGCCTTCATGAAGAAGCAATGGAAGACACCATTCCAGCCATTACAGCCTCTGATAACATGGAGGAAGATCGCGAAGATGTAGATCTAGAAGAGTTCAACATTTCCAAGCTTGATATCTCCAAATTGGAAACAGCGTGTCAGCAAAAAGAATACACCTTAATCCCTCCTTGGCAAATAGATAAAATTGAAGGAGTCCTAACAAGGGTTCAGCATCATAAAAGTCTGGGCATCCAAGGAGGAAGTCAATGGGATGGAAGGAAAATCCTTAAAGAAACAAAGAAACGAGGCAGAAAAACAGATCTACAGAGAACAATAGCAATTGGAGAAATACTCATGAACTCGGGGCAATTCCGCAAGCTGACCAAGTTTTACAAACCTAAAGCTCAATCTCCATGAAGCTCATCTCATGGAATGTAAGAGGACTCAACAGTCCCTCGAAACACAGAATGATAAAAAATTTAATAATGCAAGAAAAGCCAGCAATAGTCTTTCTTCAGGAAACAAAATGCAGCAGCACGACAATAGATAGATTTAGCAATAAAGCATGGGCTGGCAGCAGTTCAATCTCAGTAGATGCATCAGGAGCTTCTGGCGGTCTAGCCATTCTATGGAACCCACAGATCGTATCTCTGGACAATTTCCACGCCACGCTGCACCTCATACAGGCAACTTTCCACCTCATTGGCACCTAAATCCACGGGAACCTCACTAATGTTTACTTCCCGCAAACAATTCAGCAAAAATTGGACCTCTTAGAAACAATCTCCCTCCTCAATGAACAAAGACGCTTCCCTTTATGGATAGGAGGAGGCGATTTCACCATAATAAAATCTGTGGAAGAGAAGCAAGGGGGGCGCACCAGGCTCGACAGTGATAGCAGCGGCTTCAAACACTTTATACAAAACAATCGGCTAATGGACGTATCTACCTCTAATGGTATATATACATGGTCGAACAGGCGTAAAGGAGCTCACTATATTGCCTCTCGATTAGATCGGTTTTTAATCTCAGATAATGCTATCCACCTCGGAGGCGACTTCAGTGCAGCCATCATCCCTCAAGGAGGCTCGGACCATTGGCCCATTCTTCTCCACTGGTCCCGCCCAGGTAACTGTAGCAATAAACCCTTCCGATTCGAAGCCTTTTGGCTCTTAGATACCAAATTCAAAGAAGTGGTAAATCAAGCCTGGAAATCTTTCACCCCGCTGGCAGGAGCCAAGATGTACCAGTTCCAGCAAAAACTGAAACATCTGAAGCAAACTCTCAAAATATGGAACCGAACTCATTTTGGCAACATACAGGAAAGCAGACAGAAACTGGAACAGCAAATGAAAGCATTGCAACAAACTTTCATTTTGGAAGGACGCACCGAAGAGCAAATCCAACAGGAGCAGATCCTCTAGAATCAAATTGAGGAACGTCAAAAACAAGAGGAAATTCTATGGCGGCAAAAGTCCAGAATAAGCTGGCTCAAAGAAGGTGAGAAAAATACAAAATTCTTCCACAAATCCACCATCCAAAGGCGCATGCACAATAAAATTACCTTTGTTGAAAACCAGCAAGGTGAAAGAGTAGAAGCTCATGAAGATATGGAGAAAGAATTCACTGGATACTTCAAGGACATCCTAAAGGAACCCAACGGTAATAGGGATGAGGCAATCTGGGAAATCACCCAGCACATTCCGAGAATTATCAATGAGGATCACAACACTCAGCTGCTCCAGCCAGTTTCAACAAAGGAAGTAGAAGAGGCAATGGCTCAGCTCAAAGATGGCAAAGCACCCGGGCCAGATGGATTCACAGCCAATTTCTTCCATGAATTCTGGGAACTAATCAAAACTGAAGTATGGGAGCTGGTGGAAGAATCCCGTAGCGTGCATTGGGTCCTCCCGGCCTTAAACTCAACCTTCATTGCATTGGTGCCCAAAGAAGCGACATCAAACAAACCTGAGAAGTACAGGCCAATAGCGCTTTGTAATGTCATTTACAAACTCATCTCAAAAGTCATCTCCAACCGCCTCAAACCGCTATTACCTCTGCTCATATCTCCAGAACAGACGGGGTATGTTGAAGGCAGGCAGATCATGGACGGCATAATTCTATCAAATGAAGTCATACATTCATTAAAGATGCTAAAAAAACCAGGTATGCTTCTCAAACTCGATCTTTCCAAAGCTTTTGACAAGTTAAGTTGGAATTATATTCACAAAATGCTGCTCGCATTTGGCTTTAATGCAACCTGGACAAGATGGATCATGAGCCTCATTACATCACCCAGTTTCTCTGTCCTTTTGAATGGCTCACCCTCTCCTCCTTTTTACCCCACTCATGGTATCAGGCAGGGGGACCCCTTGTCTCCATTCCTCTTCGTTCTCCTGGCTGAGGGCCTCAGCAGACTGCTTAAATCAGTTGTTTCCTCTCAAATTCTCAAAGGCATATCCCTGCATGGTCGTGCTCCTCAAATGCATCAGCAATTTGTTGATGACACTATGCTTTTTGGTCATCCTTCAGTTAAAGAAGCCACTGCTTTCAACTCACTTCTATCCCTTTTTTCTGAAGCCTCTGGCACCTCCATTAACGCCGAAAAATCCCAACTCTTTTTCTTCAATACTCCCCCCTCAATGCAAAGGACCATAGCCCGAATACTGGGATTCACAATCTCCCACCTGCCCTCTAAATACCTGGGCGCCCCCCTTTCTGATTCAGCAATCAAGCAGGAATCCTGGAGAACACTGCTGGACAAATTGGATTCAAAGCTTTCTTCATGGACTTTCAGAGCTCTAAATCTGGCAGGTAGGCTCGTTCTCATCAAATCAGTCTTACAAGCTATGCCGCTTTATCTCTTTTCCATCTTAGCAGCTCCAAAAGGTGTTCTAAAAGCGATACGCAATCTCCAAAGAAACTTTCTTTGGGGATCTACTAGCCAGAATAGGAAGTGGGCTCTATTCAAATGGACAGAGGTTTGCAAAACCAAATCAGAAGGAGGGCTCGGTCTTCGGGATCCGCTACAAAGCAACAACACCATGGGAGCAAAAATCTGGTGGAACTGGGTCACCAAGCCCAATACCCCCTGGACCCAACTATGGCAAGCCAAATATGCTAGAGGTAGCCAATGGAATGACCTTATCCGAATCAATCCCACTTCACAGGGATCACTCATTTGGAACAATGCAAAAAAGAAAAGCAGCTTCATTCAAGACCATAGTTTCTGGGAAATTCATTCAGGTAAAGCCGCCAAATTCTAGGAAGACTCTTGGCAGCAACTTCCCAAACTAGCCAATTTATTCCACAAACCTCTTTGGCAGATCCAAATGAATCAAGGAAGCATCCCTTTGGTTCATCAATATTGGCAGCCCTCTCCAACCCATGACTTTCAAACATGGAAACCGGCTAGACTATGGCAAATAGACTGGCAGGGAGAAGAATATACAGACATTGATCAGGAACTCAATAAAAGGAAAATTCGCCTCTCCCAACAACAGGACAAACTCAGATGGGGCTACACAACCAAAGGTACCTTCACAACGAAAGAAGATCATCACCTGCGCTATTCCAACCTCCAAGCGGATAAAGATCAACTCTGGGAAAGAGTTTGGCAAGCAGAGTTATGGCCCAAAATCTCCACTTTTCTATGGCTACTCAGCAAAAAACGCATTCTTACCTGGGATAATCTCATCAAAAGAGGTTTTATAGGGCCATCCAGATGCCCAAACTGCAATATAAATTGTGAGACTATCTATCATCTACTGGAAGAATGCCCATTAGCAAAGAAAATCTGGGAGAAAGTCGAACACTGCAACATGAAGGCACACCCCAGGATGGAGGATATAATAGCAAACATAAGAACCTGGGCCAAAAACCCGTTTAAAAGCAGGATCCTCAATACCTTATGGAACATCCTACCCGGCTTTCTATATTGGACCCTCTGGAAGGAACGAAATCACAGAATCTTCAACAGCACTTCCAGATCTATAGACGACCTCTGGATTAATCTCAAAAAAAGCATTCAAGAAACTCTAGCCATCAGAGCATGGAATGAAGAGGACTGGCCAGAAAGCTATCAGGAGCAATGCATTCTGAAGAAATGGAATCTGGAATTTAAGTCACCAAACACAGCCACCATCAAACCTCCCACCAGATCTGCATCTCCTTCTTCTTGGTCCCCTCCTACACCCAACTCCTTCAAGCTGAACTTCGACGGAGCTGCCAAAGGCAATCCTAGCCCGGCAGGCTTTGGAGGAGTTATACGCAGCCACAATGGAGAATCAATGCAAGTATATTACGGCACAATGGGCACAGATACCAACAATGCCGCGGAGCTCGAGGGTCTTTGGAAGGGAATATGCATAGCGGATCAGAACCATCTTTACCCTCTGGAAGTTGAAGGCGACTCTCTGATTCTAATAACAATCGCTCAGAGAATACAAGCAGGAGCTAAAGCAGTCAAGGTTGCTAAAAGCTGGAGATTGCTAAGTCGTCTGGAAGCCTTGGAGGAAAAGCTCCATACCTCCCTCAATATAACCTTCCATCATGTTAGGAGAACAACCAACAAGGTTGCAGATCAATTAGCAAATCAAGGAGTGTCACAGTCGACACCATACTTTTCAGGCCCCCTAGATACAGTTGAAGATGCTCAACTCAAACAGGACTGCATCTCTCTGGTGCAAAAAGACCTCCCCCCCCTGGATGCGAGTGCTAACGTGGCATGAATGGCGGGTAGCGAGTCACATGGGCAGCTGTCAGCCCGGACAAGCCACCACAAACCAATACGCCAAGCCATTAAATGCGCAGGTGAGCTCAGGCGCGGTGAAAAACTGTTCGGCTCCAGGAAAATTAATGAGGACAGGGACATTCCTGCGGAAGGAAACCAGGGCTAAGGCGCCATTCAATGCGCGACCTGGACAGAGGATTATGGAAATCCATAACAGCACTATTCTCCCGCACAACTCGCAGAAACCTGAGCCGATTCTGAAGGCAACAGAGCACACTCTGGCCAGGTGCAGGATTTTACCAAGGATTCAGGTGAGCGTTTGCAGAAGGTCTGAGAGGTTAAGGATGGACGATCGTAGAGGAGGTTCGAGGGGCAGAGGTGGTTCGTGGGGCCGTCCTGCTACTCAGAGGCCAGCCACTTCACCCGCTTCCTTTGTTGACATTTCTCCAGACCATGGCAGCAGCCCGCGCAGAACAATTGGTCAGCAAATTGGACAAGGAAGAGGAGAACCCCTGGACTGTGGGCACTTGGAACATCCCGCGGTTAAATACTGCATACCCTGCACCCTGGAGAACAACACGCTGATTGTGTCAATCACTGTTGAACACTGCAGCGACTTTCGTAGGCCACGGGAAGGTTTGACGATGCCCAGGGTGGATATGCAGGTGCCCAGGGTGGATTTAAGGCCACCCACTCAAACTGAAGAAGCTGGAACTTCGACGATGCTGCCTGCCCAAGGAGGAACGCGCCCAGCTGAGGCGGAAGACAAGAAGGTTAAGGGGCTAACGAAGGAGGATGAGCCTCACCTGACAGATGAGGAATAACACAGCAGCCTCTCCGTCCTCTCGGCCAGGAATGTAGTTCTCTGTCCATCTTTTCTCTATCTTATTCCATGTGTCTGAATGTCAGTGTGTCAAGGTTCAGTCTACGTGTCAATATCAGTCTATGTGTCGATGTCAGTCTACGTGTCGATTATGCCATGTAAAGGGGTCCTTCGTGTCAAGTTATCTGTCCGTTGTGTTGGCTCAAAAGCCTACTGTGTCGTTTTAAGGTTGGTTCAGCAGGTTGGAAGGAACTGGTTATGTTGCCAGATGTACTGATGGATAGTCACGAGAAATTCTCCACGGAGAAACAAGGCTTCGGCCTTTTTGTAAATCTGGATGTAAATTTTCGTTTTTTTGTAATATAAATTAGCTCAGTCTTACAGAGAAAAAAAAAAA
>APFE030182797.1:0-34352 GCA_000404065.3 Pinus taeda | reverse complement strand
AGGAACATATCGGAAAGGATTGGATGCATTGGTTTGAGGGATAGAGCAAGAATCCTCAAAATCATAATGGGGGTTGGTAGCCATCATTCTTTGTATCTCCCTCTTCCTCCCAATTTCAGCCTGTATTTCTTTTTGCCTAGCCTTATCTTGTTTAAATTTCTCAATGCTAGCCAACATAGCCTCCCTAACCTCCCCAAGTTCAGGTGATTCACATGGGGTAATTTGGCCTCTAATCCCTGCCAAGTGTAGCTTCAGCCTATTAATGCCCCCTGGACCATCCTTAATTAACCTATGGCAAAATTTGCAATGCATTGAACTATCAACCATTTCAACATATGCCCATGCAGCATCTCTTGCTTTAGGTGCCATTTTTGGAATAGGGAATGAAAGCAAACAATCTGAAAATGAAAAAAAAAAAAAAAACCTTGATTCAATTTTCATTTTTTTGACAAAAAACAGTCTCTAAACCTTTCTAGATATGCACCTCAAATTTACTAAGCAAAAACAGATTTATTAGAGGTGAAAAAAAATACCTCCAGGCACAAACTGCCTCCTCAAACTTGCTCCAAGAATCAGCTCCTCAATGCTGCTCCAAATGGCTGCCCGAGAAGCTCCTCACTCCAGCTACAATGCTCCTCCAAGACTCCTAAAGTGCTGCTCCAAAACAAGCTCAAGAACTGCTCACTAACTCTCAAAGAAGACTCTCACTCAAATGCACAAGACTGCTGTGAGAGAATGAGAGCTCTTGGGTTAGTTAAATAGCTTTTGGGAGGGGGATATGGACCCCAAATATGTTTTAGAAAATTTATAATCCATCTTGGAGTCCACCAAACCCTAAAACCCAACTGAAAAAACTTTAAAATCCGGTTTTTTGCCTAGCTGTGCGTCCGTTTCGGGTTCCTGATTGACCCGGCCGTTTTTTAGCGGGACCCGGCCGGGTCGGCCGAGTCATTGCCTGACTCGGCTGGGTCATTGATGACTCGGCCGACCGAGCCGTTTCAAAGGCCGGGTCATCATCCAACACTTCGACCCGGATCGACCCGGCCGGGTTGGTGATGACCCGGGCGGGTTATAAAACAATGTTTAAGAGTTTGGAACTCTTTAAGTTTTTTAAAGGGAAAATTTTGTGGTGTGATATTTTTTTATTTTATTTTATTTTTCTATAGTCAAGGTACATTATATACTTTTTAAATTATCTCTAATTTTTTACTATAGGAAAATACTTTTTTTTTGGATTTGGGTCACTTAAAAAAAACCATTTTAATTCCGAATTGTTTGAAGTGTTTGGCATTTGAATTTCATGGTTCCTCATGGTAATTAATTTCCGAAATTTAATTGCTCAAAAGTCTTTTGCATGCTAAGGGTTTTGAACATTTTTATGCTCATCTATTGAGATTGCTCATCATTTAATTACCTGTAGGCATGGTTTAATTACTTGAATTATTGGATATTTATTGCATATTAATTTTTTTGAGAATTTTTTAAGTAATTATTAAGTTCTCTTTCATGGAATCATGGTAAATTGCATATCTTTTGTGTCCTAAACTGAGTATCTTTGAGCATCTACATAATTGGCATTGATATTAAAACTGTGAAGAATTTTTTGTTCTCTTTGAGCTATAATTGCATTGGAAAGAATCTAGATAAATTGAAGTGATAAGCTTGTGATTTAATTGGGCATTAGTCTGTGATATCATTACTGAGAAGTTTATCTTTCAATATTTGTCTAGTGAAGTGAATTTTTTCTCTTTGGATGATTAAAGGGCTTTGATATATAACTCAGAAATAAATTGTGACATAAGCACTTTCAATCCTTGAATCTAACTTCTTTCTCGCTCCATCTTCTAATCATCACGTGCATTTGCATATTAGGTTAGCCATGCGTAATTAAAATTTACTTCCAAGCATAAGCTTGGCCGATAGAAAAATAGGTACCCATCTATCTTTGTTTGAGAAGCCTTCTTGTAATAGTACTTAAAACGGTGACCTTGCAGTCATTAGAGCCACAACTCCTTGCAGAACCGGAGGCACCGAGTATGTTAGATTTTTAGGAGAGGTATCGTTAATCACACCTTAGTGTGTTTCACCTTATCTTCTCTCTGCCATTTCCTATGGAATCAGGTTCAATATAGAAAGGATCGAAGGGTTAAAACTTAGATAGGCATTTAACTAGAATTTACCAAGATTCCTGCATCTCACATTAGCTTTAGGATCTGTACTTCATATAAGATAGTTATGTTGAAGTTTCTAAGTCTACTAGTTAGAAACCCTCCATGCACTCTATTTGATTTATTCCTACCTATTTGTTCCGTTACTTAACAAGTTATTTACAATGTAAATACTGAAATTAAACACTAGTGCATGCTCAACATATTACAGATCGACAACTGAAGGAAACAGAAACAATCACACCAAATGACACCGTTATTTTTGGACCATTGTCCCCGAAAAAACCCAATGTGGGAAAACCGGTGCAACTATCTGAGGTTTTTGTTATTAAGCAATATCAGAGTACAATCTGGGTGCCAAATTCAGCTCATCCAATAGAGAATTTCCTTGGCAGTATTACCTCTCAGTTTGAGACAAATATCCCGGATAAAACCCTGGAAACACCTTTCGGCAGCTCCTCAGCTCCAATCTGCCCCAGAAACCCTAGCGTTTGGCTTTCTGGATTGCGTCAGCCTCTCTCTGCCCAGCGCTGGCCTTGCGGTAGCCTCAGGAGGCCCTGCGTCAGCCTTCTGGCCCTCTGCGTCAACAACGTCTCTGAAGCACTGCGCAACTCTCGAATACCTCTGCGTGGCCTTGCATGAGCCCTGGCTGGTATTGCATCACTCTCTCTGGCTCCTGCGCTAATCTTCCAGTACTATCTCTGCCTCTCTGTCTCTCTGTACTCAATGCCCCTCAGCTGCAACTCCTATCACTGATTCTATCTCTCTTAGCAAACCTCGCACTAGAGAATAGAATGACTGATCACTCTGGTGTCTTCTCCAAGTGACCCTCAAGCCTCTTCTTATACTTTTGTCGTTGACATATCAACGACCAAGATTGAGTCCCTAATGAATGGCTAAGATTAGAGCTGGCTTGATCCATGTCCTTTGGACCATTCTAACAGTTTCATATTAATTCACATTAATATTTTAATTTCCCTAAGTTTAGACTTAGGGACTCCATTAAAAATATTAATTATTTTAATATCTCCTTTCTAGGTATTGGAGATCTTATGTGCCCCAACCTCTTCACCAAATTTCGTCACTAGAGCACATCCGATGCTACCCCAAATCAACACTCTCTTTTAGTGAGGAGTGTGCTCTAGTAATACTCCTCACTAAGTATCACCCTGATCATCTGTCATCGGTCCCTGTGCTGATGCTAGGCATGCTGCCAATCATCCTCTGCACTGCTGCATCCTGTACTGCTACCCATGGCTCTGCCACTGCCACTGCCACTGCCACTGCTGCATCTGTATGACAACTCCCTTTGCATCCGTGTTGTTGCTGGTCCTTTCTCCCAACACTGCATCTGCACTGCAACTCCTCTCATCATGATGCATCGTGCTGCCCACTGCTGCACTGCAACTCAGTTACTGAGAAGTAAGTAACTGATCTCCCAACTCTGACCTCTCTGTTGGGCTAGAGACCCTCCTGATGTTGACGCTCCCTCTGCTACTGACAAGTGCTCCCTCTCTAACCTCTGCGCTATTGCAACAATGCCCTGCATCTCCCACCGTTGCACACCTCTTTGTGCCATCCTGCACTAGTGCAACACTCCTGTGCCTCTCGCACTGTTGCGGCCTGCTAGCCTCGCGCTGTCTCGGGAATCCTGCTCTGTAGCTCTCTCTGCCGCTCCATCCACATCCATCTCTACCCACATCAGTCCTACTACTCCTCTTCAGGGATCTCGTAGTAAGGTCTGATCCAAGAGATTGGGTACCTCGAGGATCCTGCCCCTCATCGCCTGTAGTCCTCTTGACTACAACTCGATGTCTCCCCACTTCTTTTCAAGTGGCGCGTGTGCACTCATGGCACAATCATCATCTGTCAATACTTCCTTCTCTACCCTTGCTGGCACTGCCTTAGTCTTAGAAGACTCTCCCTTACTCTTCTTCCTTGGACACTGGGCCGCATAGTGACCCAGCTCCCCATAGTGGAAGCACTTGATTTTGGAGAGATCCTTCTTTTTCCGCTTTTCTTGCTTTCCCTCAGATGCTAGGGCAACATCTTCCTCCTCCTGCTTGACCTTGATCCCTTAATTGCTGCTTCCCGCCTTTGACTGGCGTTTGATCTCTTCTTGGCGAAGAGCCGCCCACATTTCATCCCAAGGTGGAAGTGTCCCTCTGCCCAGTATAATTTGGACAAATACCTCCCAGTCTTCTGAGACAGCATTCAGGGCTATCCTCACCATCAATTCTTGATCTGACGTGGCTCCTATAGGAGTCAACTGATCTCGGATCTCATTTAGTCCTTCGAGGAAGGTGTCAATCAGTTCGCCCTTCTTCATCTGATACGACCTCAATTGATTTTCTAGTAACATCCTTCTCTACACAGAAGTATGTTGGTACAATTTCTTGAGGGCCTCCCACATCTCATATGCCGTTTCCTTCTTGGCAATGTGTGGTAATACATGGTTCTTGACCCTGTTAAGGATGATGCTCTTGGCCCTTGCCATTGCCTCGTTGTAGTTGCCGTTATCATTTGGGTCGATTGGGATAACTATAATATTCAAGGTAAAGTTCTTGACAAGATTTTTGTCAAGTATAGATAAGATTCTAGCCTTCTACACTGCAAAGTTTGATGCTTCGTCCACCCTGTTCTGGTCTCTTACTCCATGTAGTGCCATGATGCTCTTCTACTTCTCTCTTGGAAGTTCTCGATCTGACTCCCTCTAAGTCTCAGTTTCCATCCTGGAAATCCTTTTGCCGATGTTGAGATGCCCCCTACTTTGATCGTCTGTGCAACCGCACCACTGATCTGGGTTTCTCGGCTAGAAACCCTTGGTAGCAACTCCCTCCTCGTGGCCTTGCCCTGTCAGGTACTGTTCTGAGTACAGTACCTCACAAGCTCCACACTGCAACGTTCCCACAACCTTCTAAACCCCAGCGACCTAAAGTTGAGAGCTCCTAGGCTCTGTGCAATCCTGGCACGAGCAACCCGGCCTTGTCAGCTAATTGCGTCAGCCCTCCTACCTTCTGTGTGGCTTTGCATGAGGCTCCCTTTGCCTCTCTTAGCCTCTGCGCTGCCTCTTCCTGGCTCACCCTTGATGATGTAGGCACTGTGTAACCCTTCCCTTCTCGCTGCTCTGCTAGAAACAACTTCTATCACTCGGGACAACTATTTTCTACTGCTATTGCTCCGCTTGGATGATGTCCTCAGTTCAACTGTAATCTGCAACCACGCTCTGATACCATGTTGAAATTTCTAAGTCTACCAGTTAGAAACCCTCCATGCACGTTATCTGATTTATTCCTACCTACTTGTTCCGTTACTTAACAAGTTACTTACAATGTAAATACCGAAAATAAACACTTGTGCATGCTCAACATATTACAGATCAACAACTGAAGGAAACAGAAACAATCACATCAAATGACACCGTTATTTTTGGACCAATGTCCTCGGAAAAACCTAATGTGGGAAAACCGGTGCAGCTATCTGAGGGTTTTCTTATTAAGCAATATCAGAGTACAATCTGGGTGCCAAATCCGGCTTACCCGATAGAGAATTTCCTTGGCAGTAATACCTCTCAGTTTGAGACAAATATCTCGGCTGAAACCTCGAAAACACTTTCTGGCAGCTCCTCAACTCCAATTTGCCTTAGAAATCCCAGCTTTGCCTTTTTGGACTGCGTCAGCCTCTCTCTGCCTAGCACTGGCCCTGCATCACCTTGAATGGGTCTGTGTCAGCCTCAAGAGGCCCTGTGTTAGCCTTCTGGCTCTCTGCGTTAGCAACGCTGGCCTCTTTGAAGAGTTGCGCAACTACCTGCTGCCTCAGCGTGGCCTTGCATGAGCCCTGGCTGCTACTGCGTCACTCTCTCTAGCCCCTGCACTACTCTCCTGGTACTATCTCTGCCTATCTGTCTCTCTGTACTCAATGCGCCTTAGCTGCAACTCCGATCACGACTTCTTAGGATTCTTTGAATTTGGTTGCTGCTGGGCGGCTAAGGCTTTCTTAGAAGAGTTTCCAAGATTAAGAAGACCGAGTGGTAAGAGTTTTTCTTGTTCTCTTATTAAAGAATCACAAAAGACATAAAAGGAAGGGGACTTGCAGTCTTGTTCTTGAGAAATGAAGGCTTCTATTGTAGAATGGAAGGTGGAAACAAACACAGAGTAGGCTGGTCACAACTTAGTAAGAATGGAATAGAGAAGGTTACCATCTTCTTTCTTAGCCTTAACACTTTCTAAGAGAAGTTTAAGGGTCTTGAACTTGGACAAAAAATCTTCAATGGAAGAAAAATTATTGGGGTCCAATGTAAGCAACTCATTTTCGAGTTGATGGGCTCTAAGTTCATTTTTATTTCCAAAAACTTTAGTTATCTGTTCCATTGCTTCATTAGGAGTATCAAGTTCTGCGATATGGAATCTAAGGTCTGGAGAAATAGACATCCCTATCAACCCATGTGCTTGATCTTGCTTATTTTCCCATTTCGCTGTCTTATCTTCATCTTTCGGTTTGGTTTCTTGGCCTGAGGCTATTCTGTAAAGACCTTTACTTCTAAGTAAATCCACAATGTAGGACTACCATTGGAAGTAGTTGGTGCTGTCAAGAATAACTTGGCATGGACTTTCCATTTTAACAGAAACTGAAGCTATAAATGTTGAAACTAAGTGTTCTAATGGAAAGATCTCGAAAAATTAGGTTGATTAAAAAAAAAACGGGGCTTTGAAAACAGCTTCCGGATGAAGAAGTTATGGCTTTTTGAAGAAACATTGTTGAAGATGCCGACGAAGTGCGGGAATGTGCGGAAGTGAATGATAATGTTATATTTAAAAAAATTCCGCCCCCTTTCAAAACTTAATCTAGTTAGTTCAACAAAGAGAAAGACTTGAACTCAAGACCTCTATTCTCATAAAGTAACTTTGGACCAAGTGAGCTAGTTTAAAAGGTTAGTAATTTTTGGAAAAGAGGAAGGGTTTTTTTTTTTAAAGTCATTGAAGCTTTGGGGTGCGTGCTTACTTGAGAAAGCTCTTTTTTGCCTACAAAACAAAAATCAAAAAACCCAAAACGAACATACAAAAAAAAAAACCTTATAGTTTGAAGTTAACTTTACCCGGAAACTAACAATTTTCCTCAATGTTTTTGATTTTCTGAGATCACACTAAGGTGCGGCGGAAAAGAGCATATGCATGAGAAAAATCCTTCCTTTCTGTTTCTGATTTGCCCAGATCGCATAGAGTCGCGGGGCAAAGAGCATATGCAAAAATGAAAGGTATAGATCCAGTAATAAAAAATAGAAAGCTAACTAAACCGAAATAAATAGAGAGAAAATAACTAAAAACTGCAAATAAACATGGTATACTTCCAGATCTTAAAAATGACGTAGCTAGGGCTATCGGAAACCTTTTTGCGTCAAATGAAAGGGGTTCCTCACTGGAACAGATGCTCCTAACACAATAGAGCAGTCCTCTCGGCCCAAAAGCAGTTAGTAATAGTAGATCTAGGAAATGACAGTCGGATGTAATTCTATCGGCTTTAGATTTGGATCACCAATGGATGTAGACCTCAGATAGCTCTGATACCATGTAGGAATTTACAGGGTAAGTTCTTCAGACAAAACACCAAAGGACACCACTCACAAACAGATTATAGATCAATACACTAGTATTCTTGATGTGGTTAAAACCCTCAAAGAGGGAAATAGTCCACGGCCTGAGCCAACGCGACCACTTCAGGTAATTTATTAATAAAAGAATGAAAATTTACATAAGCTTCTCTCATGAATGGTTACCCTACAAATGACCCTCCATGCTCTTTAAATAGAGATCATGGATCAATCGGGTGTTAAGCCACGGATCAAGTGTCGATAATACTGTGGAGAGAATGAACTGTCGAATCACTACATATCGTGATTGTCGAATTGTAAGTTACAAAAGTACATAGAAAGAAACACACTTTACCTAACTCTACACTAGACCAAGTTATACTTAACTATTTCCTATGTGTCGGAATATCCTAATACTTCGGCCTCTAAACAAAAAGATAAAACAATCCTCAAAACAGTCAAATTTAGCCTAGTCAAACTCTGGTCAAACAACCCACTCGCGTTCAGCCCTAGTTGCAGTGAACACTCGGTCAAACTATCTAGAAATTCAGTCTCTTGAAATTTTAGCCTCCTGAAATTTCGGCCTCCTAAAATTTCGGCCTCCTGAAATTTCAAACGTGTGGAGAGAGAGAGGCCCAAAAATCTGTATCCAATCAATGACGTGAGAGAGAGAGAGAGAAGTGTGAAGATGAGTGTGTCCAAATGAGGCTAAGTCACCTTTTATTTATATGCAACGTTGAGGATGAATAGCTGTGACTGTTGGGCCTCTGAGCCTACATACGTTTGTTGGCCGACCTTGACAATTTGACCATAAGAAAAATAAATTCATAACTTCATTTGTACATGTCAGAATCGGATGGTCTTTTGATCAATCCTACACCTCTCGAAGAGAGGAATCCAAGAAAAATATCAGCTGCCATAAATAAGATGACCCATGTGGAGTTTGGCCCTAGTTGTCAATTTTAACACTCCCTCTCAACTAGGGAGAACTCCATCTATTAATCCATCTGCCAAGTTGTACTATCTCTGCCATCAATGCACTGCTCTACATTGCTCATCTCTGCTGAACTATGAAGAAGAAGAAGTGATCGAGAATGTATCATACCATTCTCTACTGACCCAAAGTCGGTCTCAATCAAAGGAGAGTGTGCCATACCACTCTTATTGACCCGAAGTCAGTTCTAATCAAAAGAAAGTGTCTCATACCACTCTTACTGACCCGAAGTCAGTTCCAACTGATCCTAGATCACTATCGGTCATCCTAGCATAGGGAGTACGGTAGTACACGATGCGTCCATTGGTAGTACTATGGGATGGTAGTACTATGGTTCCTATCCTCATTCCCCTACTCATTGATCAGATGAGAGGTACTTCCCATGAGTCCCAGACTGCATGGGTAGGATGTCTCAGCAGGAGAAGGATGAACCACTCATCTTGCCTACATGTTGCCAAGGGGTATTGCAGGGGAAGGTTGAACCACTCACTCTGTACACAGCAAACCATTAGGGGAAGGTTGAACCACTCACCCTATGGTTGCTCATCGCTCCAAGAAGTACCCCAAGCCCCTCGGAGCTCCCAGAGCTTACTGTCCATCTCATATAGGACCCTCATAAGAGAGTCTCTCCACGACTCCAAGTTGTTCTCGGAAGGCCAAGAACTTGACCTTCCCCAGGGGCTCTGTCAGATTATCGAGGACCTGCTCATCAGTCCCAATGTGATGGAGTCTTATTGCTCCTTGTTGTAACCATATCCCGAATAAAGTGGTACCTGATATCTATATGCTAGGAGCGACCATGAAACACGAGATTCTCTGATAATCGGATCCCACTCTTGTTGTCGCATAGGATCATGGTGGTATCGAGCATATGTCCAAACAGCTCACTGAAGGGCTTCCTCAACCAGACAGCTTCACAGGAGGCCATACTAGCAGCTATGTATTTGGCCTCGGCGGTGCTCAAGGCAACCGATTTCTACTTCCTGCTCATCCAGGATATCGAAGCAAAACCCAAAGAAAAACAACATCCAGAAGTGTGCTCTTGGGATCCACCACACTGCCAGCCCAATCAACATCAAAATAAACATGCAGCCTCACATCTTCGGCAGTGTATCTCAGTCCATGAGTGATTGTGCCCAGAAGATGTCTTAGAATATTCTTGGCACCAATCTAATGTATGTGATGAGGCTCAACCATATATTGGCTCAATGTGTTAACTGCAAAAAAAAATGTCCAAATTGGAGTTCAGCAAGAACATTAGTGCTCCTATGAGTTGACGATACTCAGAAGCATTTCCAAATTCAGGTCCAGCAACACTACCACATAACTTCTTAAAGTTAAGTTCCATCGGAGTAGTCACAGGCTTGCAGTCCACCATCCCAAATCTTTCCAATATCTTCTCAACATATTTTCCTTGAGAGAGGAAAATTTCACCTGGCTTTTGCTAGATCTCCAACCCTAGGAAATAGCGCATTAGTCCTAGGTCTTTCATCTCAAATTCAGAAGCCAACTCCCTCTTACATTTGTGAATGAGAGGGTCTACACCTGTCAGAAAGAGGTCGTCCACATAAAGTACCAGAATGAGAGGTTTATCATTTTCTTTATCATTTTCAACCTTAGAGTTAAGGTTCAGATCGACTTCACTTCTAGTGAATCCCAACTTCATCAGATAGCTATCGATCCTCTCATACCAAGCTCGAGGTTCTTGCTTCAATCCGTAAAGAGCTTTTTTCAACCTGCATACATGAGATTCCCGATCATGAACCTCAAACCCCTTGGGTTGTTCCATATAGACTTCTTCTTTGATTGAACCATACAAGAAAGCGGTCTTGACATCCATCTGATGTAGGTTCCATCCTTGCGAGGCAGTAAGGGCTATGATTGAGCGGATCGTGGTGTATCGAGCAACAGGTGCAAATATCTCATCCTAATCTACACCTTCCTTTTGAGAGAAGCCTCGAGCAAAAAAGCGAGCCTCGAACTTTTTTGCACTTCCATCAGTTCCATGCTTGATTTTGTAGAGCCACTTAGATGTGAGAATTCTATCACTGCAACAACTGATTTACTTTTCCTACATATTCCACAATAAGTTATTTATGAAATTACTTCAATAAACATTAAAATAAATATTGCTGCAGATATCACACCATAATACAGAAACAAACATATGCACAAGAATCAACACATTGACACAGTTATTTTGGACAACAGTCTCTGGAAAAACCCAATGTGGGAAAACTGGTGCAGCAAGGGAGATTTTTGTTATTCAGCAATTCTTCAGTACAACAGGGTGCCAAATTGGCTTCCCCATAGAGAGAAAAATTTTTCTAGCACTTCTCCCACTCCCAACGTCAGCCTGACTGACCTCTGCGTGGCCCTCAGACCCTCTGCGTTAGCCCCTGCTTGACTGTGTAAGCCCTGGGCCTCTCTGCGTCACCCACGCAGGCCTAGTTAATGACTGCGCAGTCTCCTGCTACCTTTGTGTCTACCTGAAATGCTTGCGTCTGCCTCTCCTGCCTCTGCATTGATCTCTAGTGGCATATCCCGTCTCTCTGTTCCGTACTTGTTGTCTCCTGACTGCTCACCAGACCACTGGTTCAGTTTCTCAGCTAACCCCGCTATAGAAATTGAATTGACTGGTCTCCCTCAGTGTATTCTCCAAGTGACCCTCAAGCCTTCTCTTATACTTTTCTCGTTGACAAATCAACGGCCAAGATTAAGTCTCTAATCAACGGCTAAGATTAGATCTGGCTTGATCCATGACTTTTGGACCATTCTAACACAGTTTTATATTAATTCACATTAATATTTTAATTTCCTTAAGTTTAGGCTTAGGGATTCCATTAAAAATATTAATTATTTTAATATCTCCCAATCTGTTTAGAATCTTCCCAAACATGTACTTTAGCCTCTCCACAAATTTTTGTGGCTAGAGCACATTCGATGCTACCCCAAATCAACATTAGAGGTGACAACCGATTTGTCCTGGGATCTAGGGACCGCATCCCATACATCATTCTTCATAATTGACTCGTATTCTTCATTCATAGCATCCTTCCATACTTGATGCTTCACAACTTCTTCGAATGATGAAAGCTCATTTTGAATGATATGTTGAAGTTTTTAAATCTACCAGTTAGAAACCCTCCATGCACTTTACTGATTTATTCCTACCTACTTGTTCCATTACTTAACAAGTTATTTACAATGTAAATACTAAAAATAAACACTAGTGCATGCTCAACATATTAATATCATCAACTGAAGGAAATATAAACAAGCACACAAAATGACATCGTTATTTTTGGACCAATGTCCCCAGAAAAACCCAATGCGGGAAAACCAGTGCAGCTGTCTGAGGGTTTTCTTATTAAGCAATTTCAGAGTACAATCTGGGTGCCAAATCTAGCTTACCCAACATAGAATGCCCTTGGCAGTAGTACCTCTCAGTCAGAGACAAATGTCCTCGGCTGAAACCCCGGATAAACCCTTCGGCAATTACTTATCTCCAATTTGCCCTAGAAACCCCAGCGTCAGCCTTTCTGGACTGTGTCAGCGTCTCTCTGCCCAGCGCTGGCCCCGCGTCACCCTGAATGGGTCTGCGTCAGCCTTAGGAGGCCTTGCGTCAGCCTTTTGGCCCTGTGCGTTAGCAACGCTGGCCTCTCTGAAGCACTGCGCAACTGCTGGCTGCCTCTGTGTGGCTCTGAGTGAGCCCTAGCTGTTACTGCGTCACTCTCTAGCTTTTGCGCCGATCTCCCAACATTATCTTCGCCTCTCTATCTATCTGTACTCACTGCCTCTCAGCTGCAACTCCGATCACTGATTCTATCTCTCTTAGTAAACCCCGCTCTAGAGAATACAATGACTGATCATTTGGTGTGTTCTCCAAGTGACCCTCAAGCCTCCTCTTATAATTTTCTTTTGGACATATCAACGACCGAGATTAAGTCCCTAATCAATGGCTAAGATTAGATCTGGCTGGCGTGATCCATGTCTTTTGGACCATTCTAACACAGTTTCATATTAATACACATTAATATTTTATTTTAATATCTCCTGAATTGTTTAGAATCTGCCCAAACTTAGGGAGTCCATTAAAAATATTAATTATTTTAATATCTCCTGAATTGTTTAGAATCTGCCCAAACCCTTTCTGGGTATTGGAGATCTCATGTGCCCCAACCTCTCCACCAAATTTCGTGGCTAGAGCACATCCAATGCTACCCCAAATCAACACTCCCTCTTAGCGAGCACTATGCTCTAGCAATACTCCTCACTGAGTTTTACTTTGATCATCCGGCATCGATACCTGTGCTGATGCTAGGCCTTCCTGCCCAACATCCTCTGCACTGCTGCCCATGGTTCTGCCATTGCCACTACTGCATCTGTACGACAACTCCCTTTGCATCCGTGCTGTTGCTGGTCCTTTTCTCCCAGCACTGCATCCGCACTGCACCTCCTCTCATCATGCTGCATCGTGCTGCCCACTGCTACATTGCAACTCAGTTACTGAGAAGTAAGTAACTGATCTCCCAATCTGACCTCCTTTTTGGGCTAGAGACACCCACTGATGTTGAAGCTCCCTTTGCTGCTGACAAGTGCTCCTTCTTTGACCTCTGCGCTGCTGCAACAACTCCCTGAATCTCGCACCATTGCACACCTCTCTGTGCCATCTTGCCCTAGTGCAACACTCCTGTGCCTCTCACACTACTGCAACCTGCTAGCCTTGCGCTGTCTCGTGACTCCTGCAATGTAGCTCTCTCTACTGCTCCATCCACATCCGTCTCTACCCACATCAACCAATCCTGCTACTCCTCGTCAAGGCTCCTGTAGCAAGGTCTAATCCAAGAGGCTGGGTACCTTGAGGATCCTGCCCCCCATCGCCTGTAGTCTGCTTGACTACAACTCGATGTCTCCCCACTTTTTCTCAAGTGGCGCATGTGCACTCATGGCACAGTCATCGTTTGTCAAAACTTCCTTCTCTGCTTGTGCTTGCGTTGCCTTAGTCTCGGAAGACTCTCCCTTACTCTTCTTCCTTGGACACTGGGTCGCATAATGACCCAGTTCCCCACAGTGGAAGCACTTGATCTTGGAGAGATCTTTCTTCTTCTGCTTCTCCTTCTTTCTCTCAGATGCTAGGGCCACATCTTCCTCCTCCTGCTTGACTTTGATCTCCTTGCTGCTGCTACTTGTCTTCGACTGTCGTCTGATCTCTTCCTGGCGAAGAGATGCCCACATCTCGTCCCATGGTGGGAGAGTCCCTCTCCCTCTTATACTCTGGACAAATACCTCTCAGTCTTCTGAGACTGCATTCAGGGCTATCCTCACCATCAACTTTTGATCTGTTGTCGCCTCTATAGCAGTCAACTGATCTCGGATCTCATTCAGTCCTCTGAGTAAGGTGTCAATCGGTTATTGCTTCGTCATTTGATACGACCTCAACTAATTCTCAAGCAACATTCTTCTCTGCACAGAAGTATGCTGGTACAGCTTCTTGAGAGCCTCCCACATCTCAAATGTTGTTTCCTTCTTGACTATGTGTGGTACTACATGATCCTTGACCCCGTCAAGGATAATGCTCTTGGCCCTTGCCATCGCCTCCTCGTATTTGTCATTATCATTGGGGTCGACTGGTATAGCTATTACCTTCAAAGAGAAGTTCTTGACATGATTCCTGTCAAGTATGGATAAGATTTTGGCCTTCTAGACCGCGAAGTTCGACGCTCCGTCTAGTCTATCCTGGTCTCTACTTTGTGTAGTGCCATGATGCTCATCTACTTCCCTTCTGGAAGTTCTTTGTTCGACTCCTTCGGGTCTCTACTTCTCTTCTGGAAGTTCTCTTCTGGACTCCCTCTAAGTCCTAATTTCCTTCCTGGAAATCCTTTTGCCGCTGTAGAGATGCCCCCTACTCTAATCGTCTTGTGTAACCACACCACTGATCCGGGTTTCTCGGCTAGAAACCGTCGGTAGCAACTCCTCTCGCCTTGCTCTATCAGGTACTGTTCTGACTACAGTACCTCACCAGCTCCACTCTGCAATATTCCCGCAGCCTTCTAAGCCCCAACAACTTGAAGGTGAGATCTCCTAGACACCAGCGACGTGAAGGTGAGAACTCCTAGGCTCTGCGTAATCCCGACACCAACAACCCGGCCTCCTCAACCAACTGCGTCAACCCTCCTAGCTACTGCGTGGCTCTGCGTGAGGCTTCTTTTGCCCTCCTTAGCTTCTGCGCTGCCTCTTCTCGGCTCACCCTTGATGACGCAGGCATTGTGTCACCCTTCCCTTGTTGCTGCTCTGCTAGAAACAACTTCTGTTGCCTCGGGACAATTGTTTTCTGTTGCTATTGCTCT
Source organism: Pinus taeda (assembly GCA_000404065.3). NCBI lineage: Eukaryota > Viridiplantae > Streptophyta > Pinopsida > Pinales > Pinaceae > Pinus > Pinus taeda. Next base: position 19,253 of record APFE030182797.1, on the reverse strand, counting down.
GCTCGGCTGATGTCCTTTAGTCCTTCTGTGATCTGCAATCACACTCTGATACCATGTTGATGTTTCTAAATCTACCAGTTAGAAACCCTCCATGCACTTTACTGATTTATTCCTACCTACTTGTTCCGTTACTTAACAAGTTATTTACAATGTAAATATTGAAAATAAACACTAGTGCATGCTCAAGATATTACAGGGCATCCACTGAAGGAAACAGAAACAAGCACACAAAATGACACCGTTCTTTTTGAACCAATATCCCCGGAAAAACCCAATGCGGAAAACCAGTGCAGCTATCTGAGGGTTTTCTTAATAAACAATTTTAGAGTACAATCTGGGTGCCAAATTTGGCTTACCCAATAGAGAATGCTCTTGGCAGTAATACCTCTCAGTCTGAGATAGATGTCCCGGTTGAAACCCCGGATAAACCCTCCGACAATTCCTCCGCTCCAATCTACCCCAGAAACCCCAGCATTAGCCTTTCTGGACTGCGTCAGCCTCTCTCTGCCCAACGCTGGCCTTGCGTCACCCTGAATGGGTCTGCGTCAGCCTCAGGAGGCCCTGCGTCAACAACGCTGGCCTCTCTGAAGCACTGCGGAGTTCCTGGCTGCCTCTATGTGGCCCTACGTGAGCCCTGACCGTTACTGCGTCTCTCTCTCTAGCTTCTTTGCTGATCTCCCGACATTATCTCTGGCTCTCTGTCTCTCTGTACTCACTGCCCCTCAATTGCAACTTCGATCACTGATTCTATTTCTCTTAGCAAACCCCACTCTAGAGAATAGAATGATTGATCATCTGTTGTGTTCTCCAAGTGACCCTCAAGCCTCCTCTTATACTTTTCCTGTTGACATATCAATGGCTGAGATTAAGTCCCTAATCAACGGCTAGGAATTAGATTTGGCTTGATCCATATCTTTTGGACCATTCTAACATAGTTTCATATTAATACACATTAATATTTTATTTTCTCTAAGTTTAGACTTAGGGACTCCATTAAAAATATTAATTATTTTAATATCTCTTGAACTGTTTAGAATATGCTAAAAATCTTTCTGGGTATTGGAGATCTCATGTGCCCCACCCTCTCCACCAAATTTCGTGGCTAGAGCACATGCGATGCTACCCCAAATCAACATGATAGTGCTCTTGGCGGTCAAATATCTTTAATACTTGTTCGACTTTTCGCTTTCACGGAAAGTCCTCCTTGGTGCAATGTGTCTCTCGGCATCTTCGAGAGTCTCCCTAAGACATGAGGGTCTCCTTTTGGAGGAGGAGGGCTCATGAGGAGGAGGATCAATTGGATCCATAGGTTCATCAAACATCAGGCATCGTTTCTTCTTCTTTTGCACCATGATTTCCAGTGTCAACTTCTTTGTCCTTCCTTACAATAGGAAGGTTGTTGATCTTCCCGAGGGCCATATCTTCATCGAAGGTGACATCATGGCTTATCTCAACATTCTTTTGACTAGCCACATAAATTCTATATTCCTTAGAATTTTCACTATAGCCCACAAAGGTTCCTTTCTTCCTAGATGCACCCAATTTGCTTCTTTTCTCTTTTGGAACATGAAAATATATGGGACTTCCAAAAATTCTAAAATGAGAGACATCGGGTTTCTTACTAGTGAACATTTTTTCGGGAGTCTTAGAGTCCAATGCTTGATGAAGGCATCGGTTTTGAACATACATGATGAAATTTGCAGCTTCAACCCATAGGAACTTCGGAAGGCCTTGATCATGAAGCATGGCACAAACTGCTTCTACAATAGTGCGATTCTTCCTTTTAGCCACACCATTATGCTCAGGAGTGTACATTGTAGTCTCCCTCTTAATGCCAACTTCTCTGCAATAATCTTGGAATTCATTGGATTCATACTCGGTCCCAATATCAGTCCTCAATATCTTGATTTTCTTCTCGGATTGGTTTTCGATCAAGACTTTGAAGTGTCGGAACCAAGTGAACACTTCATCCTTCTTCTTCAAGAAGTATATCCAGGTCTCGCGAGAATAATCATCTGTAAAGGTGAGATAATATAAGTATCCTCCCAAAAAGTTTACTGGCATCATACTAGATATGTCGAATTGGATCAATTGCAATATATTTGTGGTCTTGCTATTACTTGAGGGGAATGGTCCCCTTGTAAGTTTTCCTTCGGCACATCCCGGACATACACCTTCATGCTCCTCCTTTGAACTCGGGCATACCTGTCACCATCTATCTCACATCGAGTAGGGCCTTATAATGAAGATGGGAAAACCTCTAGTGCCATAGTTCAAATTGTAAAGATGTGTTGCAAGACATGGCTCCCATTGGACTTCCTCCAACTTGATACAAAGTGTCAACCTTGAACCCAAGAGTAAAAGTATCTTTGAAATTTCTTTTCCAAACACGTACCTTTCCATCGATGAATGCCAACTTGTTGAAATGGACACCAGGTTCTTCTTGAGATCAGGTACATATAGTACTTCTTGCAAATGAATAGTGTTACCTTTATTCAATTGAAGGGTAACATTATCCACTCCCTTCACAAGATAGGTTGCATCGTCTCCAAGGATGATCTCCAAGTTTGTCTCATTTTCTAGATTAGCGAGGGCTTCCTTGTATCCAATGAAGTGCCTTGAGGCACCACTATCAATCAGCCAATTTCCCAAAGTGTCCGGAGGAGAGGCAATGGAGAGGGCCGATCTAAGATAATACTCTTTTTGCTTATTGTTAACAACATTTGATTCTTCATATCTGAAGTTCCTTGATTTCTTGGAGGGTCGACCATTTCCTTGATGTCCCGCATTCCTTTTTCCTTTGCCATTGGACCTGCCATTCTTTTGATCGTTGTTGTTGAATTTTCCCTTGGAATGATTGTGATCATTATCATGTGATGTTTCCCTTCTATTTGGATACTCCCTTGCATAGTGGCCAAACTTATTGCAAACAAAGCACCTGCCCTTCCTTCCTCCCTTAGATCCAGACTTTCCATGGAAATGTACTTTAGACCCTGCATTATTTCTCCTTTTGGCATGAGCGGAGAATGCAGTGGGGTTGTTTCTATTAGAAGGCATTTCTTGCTCCACCATTCTTGTTTCTTATTGAATGCATGTTGACATCAATTCTTCAAACCCTAGAATTTGATCATTGTTGACGACGGTGGTTTTAAATACATATCATTTAGGTGGGAGTCCTCCAAGGGTGGTGAGAGTAAGTTCCCTATCGGGAATGACTTCTCCAATCAAGAGTAGATAATTCTTGATCTTAATAATCCTCAAGAAATAGGATTGAATATCCCTGTCCTTGCCCTTCTTAATATCCTTCAACTTATTCTTGAGAAATAGAATTTGATTAGCATTACTAACCTTGAACATGCTGACAACTTGTCGTAGATCTCCTTGGAGATCTTCAATTCGGAGATGTAGGCCACCAGATGCTTGTCAATGGAATCCCTGATAATCTTCTTTGCCTTGACTTCAGCCCTATTGTACTTGGTCTTCACAGCAGTCGGTGATTTAAAGGAAGTTCAGGGATTTTACCTTGCACATAGTCCATCACTTCTTTTTCTTCCAAGGTCAAATCAAGAGACATCTTCCATCCATGATAGTCAGATTTATCATGGAGCTTGTCTTCAGCCGGGAAGTAGGATGACATTGAACCTTTTGTCCTTGTCCAATTGTCTTTGGTGATTGTTCTTTCACTCTTGCTTGGGCTTTGTCTTCACCTCAGCGCTGATACCATGCTAATTTTAGGCAACAATGGTATTTTATATGCTTTAGAGCAATTTTTCTTCAATTTTTTTATTAACCCAGTATCACTATTCAGATTAGCAATCACATCAATATGGTAGTAAAATGCAGATAGAACATAAACATAAACAGTAGAAGACAAGCCAAGACAAGAGGACACAAGATGTGGCACTAGCTAGGGACAAACCCCAATGTGGGGAAACTTTGATCAAATCTTCTTTTAGTCTTCAATAGTTCAACAAAGAGAGGTAGTACAATTTAAAAATCTGATAATTTATAATAGCAACAAAAGAACACTAACTAGAAAAGTCAATGCTGGTCAATAAGGAAGATTTGACCTTCAACAAATTGGTCAACTTTGGTGCAAGATAAAACAACCCTCAAAACAGTCAAATTCAACCCAGTCAAAGTTTGGTCAAACAGCCCACTTGCGGTTAGCCCTAGCTGCAGTCAACGCTGGGTCAAACTATCCAAAAATTCGCTCTCCTGAAATTTTGGTCTCTTGAAATTTCGCTCTCCTGAAATTTCACCCTCATAAAATTTTGCTCTCCTGAAATTTCAGATGTGTGGAGAGAGAGAGGCCCAGAAATCTGTACCCAATCAATGAGGTGAGAGAGAGAGAAGTGTGAAGATGAGTGTGTCCAAATGAGGCTAAGTCAACTTCTATTTATATGCAACATTGAGGATGAATAGACGTGATTGTTGGGCTTCTGAGCCTACATAAGTTCGCTGGCCGACCTTGACAGTTTGACCATAATAAAAATAAAGTCATAACTTCATTTGTGCATGTTAGAATCGGATGATCGTTAAATCAATCCTACACCTCTCGGAGATAGGAATCCAATAAAAATATCAGTGGTCATAAGTAAGATGATCCATGTGGAGTTTGGCCCTAGTTGCCAATTTTAACACAAAGCATCCACCTTCTAGGTGTGTTCCGTCTTTGGTTAGATTATTGGGGTATAAAGGAGGAGATCATCTTACAGAATTCGGATAACATTATAAATATTATTATTTTCAAATTTAAAGAGAAATTGTAGGGAAATAAAGAGTTGGAGGGAAAAAGGAAACTACCATATTATAAGGAGGTGGTCAACCCCAATTTCGAAAACCAAAATTATCTCTGCCAGGATGAGAACCAATTATCATGAATTTCATAGTGAAACTAAGTGTTGGTTAATTCCCAAAACACCATGGGATGAAAGAGTAGTTTATCTTGTGCAATCCTAGAAGGGTTGAAGATGAAAAGTTATTTCTCTTACATTGTCCATCTTATACTAACATTTGATTTAATTTTCCAAATATCTGTCACACTACCAACCTTCTTGACCTTGTAACTCAACAAAATTATGGTGATCTAGGAGCCCTTCTCTCATTTTCTTTTGAAAGAGCTCTTCTCTCATAGTGAAACTAAGGATTGGTCAATTCCCAAAACACCATGGGATGAAAGAGTAGTTTGTCTTGTGCAATCCTAGAAGGGTTGAAGATCAAAAGCTATTTCTGTTACATATTCCATCTTATACTCACATTTGATTTAATTTTCCAAAAATCTGTCACACTACCAACCTTCTTGACTTTGTAACTCAAGAAAATTATGGTGATCTAGGAACCCTTCTCTCATTTTTTTTGAGCATGGAAATAAGATGTTAAATTTTTTTTATTTAATCTCTTGCCTTCTTAAAGTCTGGTAAAACATATAAATCTTAGTGACTATTAATCATCATCACAATTATTAACCTAACAGTGTAGCTGCTCACTGATCCACTAAAGGTGGCTGACTGCTCTCTGATTCAGGGCAGTTAAGTGTTAAATTCTTACCCTCCGAGTTGCAACTGTATAGAAAAGTAGTGAAATCAAATTTACTCTAAAGATTATGAAGTGCTTCCACAAAATTTGATCCATGTGTCCGAAAAAATATCCAAAATTAAATGTAGTCCTAAAATTTTTGTTTGTCTCAATATAGAGGTATGTTCTTGTATGATTTTGTAATACTCCCACGCTCCAATCTGATGAAATGACCACATCATCCTCTTCAATGATTCGCATTTTTCTTTCCGGAGACCCTGTTTTTATTCATTTTTTTTTTTTGGTGGCATATGACATATATCCTTACTATTTAGGAGGTTAAAAGGAGTCCGGTTGATCACATTCCATTTGTTGTTAAATTGCAGCTGCAAATCCTTCCCTTACAGCAGCTGTCGTGGTTTTAACGGGACTGGTTGGAGCAAATTTTGCACAAATATTGCTCGACAAGCTTGGTTTGGATGATCCTATTGCACGAGGAATGGCTACAGCCTCCAGGTTCACAACCCTAGATACCCTGCTTTGGATGTTTTGGTTAATAATATGATATTTCATTTTCGTTCACTGTATTCCTAATTTATACGTTTGTAAAATGAGTGAAAAAGAAACAATGAAATTATATCCATGTCCATAAATTACTATAAGTTACCAATTAGCATATTGCAATACATTAGCGGGAGTGCCCAAACGGGCCAAACCATTGCCAGTCAGTGGGATATTATAGCATGCTTGATAAGGGTCATGGAACCATCCTTGCAAATCGAGGTAAGCTTATATTATTTAAAGTGATGCAATGTTGGAACGATTTTTTGCTTGCTTACTTTCGGGTTCTATCAGGCTCATAGCATTTAGCATGGAAATACAAGTCCACTGTGTTAATCTGTAGTTAGATTTTGCTACTAGTCCCACATAGACCTTGCACTGGCAGAAATAACTCTCTGATGAAATGTATTCGGTGGTTATGAGATTCTAATAAGTGATCTATTCATTATGGAGGCGAATTTATGGTGATTGAATTGCACTGCTACTTCCATGTGCTTGTCTAGAAGCATCCTTTCACGAAGTGAATTTTATCTTTTACTGTTTTTACATTGTGATATTCTAGTCAGGGCTTGAATAACAATCTACGTGATGACTGTCTCTGACTGTTATATAGCTTCCTGCAAAGGTTTCTGCCCCTGGCTGCATATCTCCTCATTTTCTTGCCCATCCATCCTTAATGGGCATTTCTAGATGGGAAACAAAATAGTTATGGACTAACATTTGTTGGGGCAGATTATCTAAGGTTAGTTGCAAGTTCAATCTGGCAGATTCCTCGTATGCAGAGCTCCACACCCAACATAGATTTCATGTCAATCAGCTGTGGGATTAGTTTACCTTGGTTTATTTTTCTAATCAAAGGAAATGTGTCTGACTGCCAGTGATTTCGTGGCTGGTATTAGTTACTTGTCACTGGGGATGGAAATCCATGAATTCCATATCTCCTGGTGGTGCATCTATGCTTCTTCTACGTTGCTGAGATATGTTTTTGATTGATTTTCTCGAAAATTAAGAAACGAAGAATATCCCCTTCTATACAAGTAAGTATAGATCATAAGCTCACATTTTGTGCTATTTTTCTCATCAAAGAAAACGTGTCTGACTGCCAGTGATTTCGTGGCTGATATTAGTTACTTGTAATTGGAGATGGAAATCCGTGAATACCAGATCTCTTGGTGGTGCATCTATGCTTCCTCTAAGTTGCAGAGATATGTTTTAATTGATTTTCTTGAGAATCAAGAAATGAAGAATTTCCCCTTCTATACAACTAAGTATAGATCATAAGCTCACATTTTGAGCATGGTCTCTGTTAAGCCTTATCTTTAATTTGTGCTAAACCCTTGGTCTAATATGCACCTCAAGACTAATCTAAATTTGATATATGCATCCCTACGCTTCACAATCTCCATGTCCGTTTCAGACTAGGTGTAGATGAGATTTTGCCACTTTACATGTTCAATACACCCAATGCACTGTGTAGGTTTGATGCACCCAATGGACATTCTAGATTCAATGCACTGTTAAACAAGAATACATACAAAGATATGGTGGATTGCTCTCGCCCTCATCCATGCTGTAGATTGCAAGTTGCTTCTCTCAGTGTAATTAAGAGGAAGCTAGCATTATGTCCATGTGTTTATGGCCATGCAATTGTTGTAGACACATCCAGTACATAGATCACTTATAGTTCTTTGTGTATTGCAGTGCTCATGGATTGGGAACGGCTGCACTATCAGCAAAAGAGCCAGAAGCATTGCCTTTCTGTGCAATTGCCTACGCATTAACTGGTATTTTTGCATCATTATTGTGTTCCTTTCCAGCTGTGCGCCAGAGTCTACTACTGATAGTAGGTTGAGAGAACCGGCAAATCAGATATTCAAATTGTAATGGAACATGTTCACATTGTAAATACAAGTATCTCCAATCATGTAGAAGACTTGTAAATTGTTTGTCCCGTGGATACTCTAATTGTTATGAATCCCATAACCATAGCAGCTAAAAATGACCATCTCAGGGGAGAAGTAAGTTGTTTCAATATTTTTGTTTGGGGTCTGGGTCAATGTTTTCCTACCTTGTATTAAAGAAATTGTAACATAGCAATTCACATTTGAAAATGCTTGCCATACATGACTCCAGACTTCTGAGCTTTTTAAGAGCAACATATGCATTGCTTTTTTCATCCAAAAGTTCAAACCTTTCAAGTTTGTATATAAAATTCTCCAATCATATGTTTGTATAAAATGATACAGGCCATCTTGTCATATTATTTTTTTAAATATCGGTCTGCATAAACAGCCTCTAGACCTATTCCTCTGTGCAGACTATAGACCTATTTCTCTGTGCAACTCAGTTTATAAGATGATTTCAAAATTAATTGCTTGCAGACTCAAACCAGTTTTGTCGAGGCACATCACTTCTGAACAGTTTGGGTTCCTGGAGGGCAGACAGATCCAGGATGCCATTGCCATGGCGCAGGAGGTCTTGCAATTCATGAAAGCCCAGAAGTTGAAGACGTGTCTACCCAAAGTCGATTTGATCAAAGCCTACGATTGTGTTGACTGGGAGTTCCTGAGGTTGGTTCTGAACAAGATTGGTATTTCTCCTCAGAACATTAAATGGATTATGACATGTATCAATACTACTAATTTTGCAGTGATTATTAATGGATTACTGACACAATTCTTCAGGGCATTTAGGGGTTTGAGGAAGGGGTGTGCTCTGTCACCTCTCGTCTTTTTCCTTGTGATTGATTATTTGAACCGCAAGTTGGGGGAGGCGAGGCACTGGGGGCTGATTTCTGGAGTTCGAGTTACCAGATACAATGCTATCACACATCTGATGTTCGTGGATGACTTGTTATTTGGTGGTGTGTCGTCTCTTGATGAATGGTCACATATACATAAGATTATTAAGACTTTTGGAGAGGCAATAGGTTTATGCCTGAGCAAAAATAAGTCCATTCTGGTATATGGCGACAAAGAGGACTTGGTGCTCAGGGACATTTGTAACCTCTTTGATATTGCATCCATACATTATGATGAAGGATTTGTATACCTAGGCTTTAGACTAAAACCTAACAGGTACGGTATAAAGGATTGGGATGTTAGTTTTTTGTAGCATCGAAGGTGTTCTAGTCTTGAAACTTTGTGGAGAGGTTAAAACAAAAGATTTCTCCATAGCCCAGAAATCATTTATGGAAATCCCACCTAGAAGTGTCTCAATTAGATTATTAGCCTATTTTTAAATATTTCCTAAGTCTAAACTTAGGAAAAGGGTTAATTAATCAATATTAATTGAGAAAAATGAGAATTATCTAGAAACTCACACTGATCAATCCAGAAATGATCTCAGCCATCAATTATGTTTTAATCTTGGCCGTTGGAGTCCCAACTGGAGATTATAAGAGGAGGTCGATGGGTAGATGGAGAACACACCAATGTAGATACTCAGTTGCCTAGGCAGTTTGATTTTCTCAGTAGCAGAGATCCAACAAAGAAGATTGAGCTAGAGGGCGAGTAGCACGTGGTAGAGGAGGTCAGCAACATTTCCGAAGGAACTCTTCTAGTTCTAGAAGAGGCAGTGAGAGGGAGTGCGAAATTCCCAGAGGGCTTGCGCGAGGACTATGCAGACATAACATCAAAATAGTTCGATCTAGCTGGAGGAGCTAGTGATTCAACAACTAGAGGCCGAGATTTTGGTCAGATGATTCAGTGAGTTAGTTCTAGAGCTAGAAAGAGAGAGAGTTGTTGATTTGAGAGTTTTTCGGAGGCAACTACAGCAGAATTTGTGCAAGCTTTGTGCAACGATTGACGTAGAAGGATCTACTTGTGGTTGGGGAGGTAGTTTCGGGGACAAAAAACAACTGTGGAGTAGGAAAAATCCTCACAATAATTTTTCTAGTATTTCTCTTAGATTGGATTGCTAGTAGAGCATCCAAATTACTGTACTTAGAAATTTGTTGTTGCATAATAAAAAAACCATCATACTGTTGTACAGGTTTTCCCAAGTTGGGTTTTTCCAGGGACTTTTGTCCAGAAATAATTGTGTCAATTTTTATTGTGTGTGTGCCAACATTTTCTCTGTTTCTAGTTTACCTTCTGCAATAGTTTTATTTGTGAAGATTGTAGTGTGATTAATTCGTTATTGTTGTAGCAATAAACGGCTAAATTAATTTACAGTTAGAAGAATTAATTCCAGTTGTTGAAATAGAATCTCAATAGTTGAAATTTTCACATGGTATCAAAGCATATTTGACAGATAGAAGGCTCAAAGTTAAAGGGAGAAAATTTTGCTATTCAGAGGGATCAATTGGATGAAATTTTTAGGGGTTGCATAGTCCCTAGATAGGGAATGTGAATTGTTGGGCAAGAGTTATATTTTTCGATCGCAAATGCCAGAAAAATTCAAACTATCCAAGGAAGCGATTCTAGTAGGCGGAGGGAGCAACAACACAAAATTTTCGTAGAGCAAATTCCTTGTCTGGACATGGAGGATTTGCAACAGTTTGCTAGAGAAAATTCAATGTTAGAAGGAAGAGAAATAAGCACACTAGAGTATATCCATAATTCTTTAGTATGGCCATGGATCGAATTGATATTTAGAGAGCTTCAGAGTTGTCTTATAGATTGGAGGACGAATTTGCTTTCTTATCAGGTTCAACTTCACACGGTGTTTAGTATATAGACAGTGGAGCGTCAACTGACATGACTGGGGTTAGAGAATATTTCTCTAGCAACAATGAGGAGCAGATGGATTTCCAGATTACAATGGGAAACAAAACGATGTGTACTTCAATGGGGAGAGGTGCCGTCGACTTTCTGAGGGAGTTAGGAGCAAGTACCAACACTACAGATTTTTTGCATGTGTCAGGATTAGGTATGAACTTGATTTGAGTATCCCAACTACCGGATAAGGGATATGATGTCCACTTTGTAGGGAAGAGGGTGTTTGTCAAACACCCAAGGTGGAAGAGGGTGAGACAGTTTGGAGTTCGAAGTAACAGGCTACACTGGTAGGCAGTGACAATAGTAGTGAGGAGGAATTGAATGAGCTATGGCATAGGACAATGGGATATTTACACCATGGAGCACTCAAGATGCTCAGGGAGATAGTAATAGGGGTTCTAGAAATTGGCACAGAACACGATGATGTGTGCAGAGGGTGCGTGCTTGGGAAATATGTTAAGGTAACATTCCCATGAAGTGAAAGCATAGAAGATAGCATGTTAAGACTTATACATTCAAATATTTGTGGCTCGATGTCCACTAGAGCTCTTAGTGGGGGCGAATACTTCGTCACCTTGATTGATGATAATTCCAGGAAAACTTGGATCTACTTCTTGAAGACGAAGGATGAGGTTTTCAATTGCTTCAAGGAGTTTAAGGTTCTCTTGGAGAATGTGTCAGGGAAAAAAATCATGGTGCTTCGCTCAGATAATAGCGGAGAGTATATTGATAAAGACTTCACAAATTTTTGTTCGAAGGGAGGCATTAGAAGAGAGTGGACAACTCCATACAATCCACAACAGAATGGGGTAGCAAAGCGGAAAAATAAAACTATATTTGGGGTTGCAAAAACAATGTTATATGACAAGGATTTGCCCAACATGTAACACAACAATGTATATTCAGAACATGGCCCCTCATAGAGTATTGGGGAAGAAAATGACAGAAGGGGTCTTCACAGGGAAGAAGCCAGAAGTTAGTCACTTCAGGATATTTGGCAGCATTTCATATTGCCATGTGCTAGATTAAAAGTGCACCAAATTGGATCAAACTACAGATAAGGGGTTCCTTGTTGGTTATAGCGAAACCTCCAAGGCATACATGATCTACATTCCTAGCAATAGGAAGATCGTAGTAAGATGAGATGTAAAGTTCATGGAAGATCGAGCTTTCAAAAGATCTCGTGAAATTCCTGCAAGTGATTAGAATCAACCAACTGAAGCTCCATTGGTCTAGCAGTAGGGGCAGCCACAGGGGCTGCTAGTGGGACTACCAGTGGGGCAGTCACAAGATGGAGTCTAGTGACTAGTACTAACATTTTCTCAAGTGTCGGGGATCTAATGAGATCTCAGCAGACGAAGCTTGTTCAGGCAAATGACGGAGGCGACTAGTGTCTATTGCGATAGTCAGAGTTGCATTAAACTCTTCGAAAATCCAGTATTTCATGACAAGTTGAAACACAAATATTCAATGTCATTTCATCCGAGATTGTGTGCAACATGGAGCATCCAACTATAATATGTTCCCATAGATGAGTAGGTTGTAGATGTATGCATAGCTTTAGAAAGAGCTAAGTTCTTCTATTTCCGACAACATATGGGTATGGTGGTAAACCCACTTCATTTTCAGGGACACGGTATTTCAGATGCTTCTACGTGGCAGTGGTTGCAGTGCAGAGCTAGAGTTGGTAGCAGTACAACCGTGTCAACAACAACACAAATGCAATCATCAGAGTTGCACAGTGGTTGGTGGGCAGTAGCAAGACATCAAGAACGTGATAATGGGTCATATAGAGACACGATGTTTTAGTAGTGGTGCAACACTAGAACACCTTCCTCGCTAAGAGGGAGTGTTATTTTTGTAGTGTCGGGGGTGTTCTAGTCTCGAAACTTTGTGGAGAGGCTAAAACACAGTTCTCCATAACCCATAAATCATTTCTGGAAATTCCACCTAGAAGTGTCTCAATTAGATTATTAACCTATTTTAAATATTTCCCAAGTCTAAACTTAGGAAAATGGGTTAATTAATCAATTAATTGAGAAAGGTGAGAATTATCTAGAAACTCACACAGATCAATCTAGAAATGACCACAACGATCGATTTTGTTTTAATCTTAGCCGTTGGAGTCCCAACTAGAGATTATAAGAGGAGGTCGATGGGTAGATGGAGAACACAATAGTGCAGATACTCAGTTGCGTAGGCAGTTTTATTTTCTTAGTAGCAGAGATCCAACAGAGAAGATTGAGCCAGAGGGTGAGTAGCAGGTGGCAGAGGAGGTCAACAACATTTTCAGAGGAAGCATTCTAGTTTTGGAAGAGGCAGTGAGAGGGAATGCGAAATTCCCAGAGGGTCTGCGTAAGGACTATGCAGGCATAACAATAGAATAGTTTGATCTCGCTGGAGGAGCTAGTGATTTTAGTTAGATGATCCAACGAGTCAATTCCAGAGCTAGAAAGAGATAAAGTTATTGATTTTAGTGTTTTCTGGAGGCAACTATAGCAGAGTATGCACAAGCTCTGCGTAGAGGTTGGCGTAGAAGGATCTGTGTGTGGCAGGGGAGGCAGTTATGGGGACAAAAATTAGTTGTGGGGTGAGGAAAAATCCTCACAATAATTTTGCCAGTATTTCTCTTAGATTGGATTGCCAATAGAGCATCCAAATTATTGTACTCAAAAATTTGTTGTTGAATAATAAGAAAAACCCTCATACTGTTGCACCGATTTTCCCAAGTTAGGTTTTTCCAGGGACTTTTGTCCAAAAATAATTGTGTCAATTTTATTGTGTGTGTGCCAACATTTTCTTAGTTTCTAGTTTATCTTCCGCAATATTTTTATTGTGAAGAATGCAGTGTGATTAATTCATTGTTTCCGTAGCAATAAATTGCTAAATTATTTTATAGTTAGAAAAATTAATTCTAGTTGTTGCAATATAATTTAAGTAGTTGAAATTTTCACATGGGACTGGTTGATTGACAAATTTGACAAACAATTGGCTGGATGGAAACACATATGGTTATCTATGGGAGGTCCACTGACGCTGTTAAAGTTAGTGCTACAAAACATCTTATTATATTGGATGCATATGTCCCAATTACCGAGGGAGATCATTCATATGATAGATTCTATAATGGCCAGATTCTTGTGATCTGGTACCAACCTTATGGGGAAGATACACTTCGTAAGATGGAAAGCACTGGCTAGGCCGATTGAGGAGGGTGGCTAGGGGATTACAAATTCTTATACTTTTAACAGGGCATTGATTGCCAAAAACATGTGGAGGGCTTTGTTTGGTAACGACTTATGGTCACAAATTGTTAGAGATAAATATATGTATGGTCGATTGTTCTCTACTTCGATTAGGAATGGAGCCAGGAGGAATTCAAGTGTGTCCTACATTTGGTGCAACATGATGAAAAACTTACAGTGGTTGCTGGGATACTTACGATGGGACGTAGGGGATGGAACAAAGATTGAGATTGGTTTAAATGCAATAATGGGTTTTCCTGGGAACCACTCTTTATCAATTCCTTTGCTTGATTTCATATACGATAGAGGCATATACCACCTTGACCAAATCCATTATCTACAAAATAATAACATTAATTTATAGTCCTAGATCAAGGCAAAAGAGTTAGGGTAACAAGGAGATATTGCTAATGAATGGGAGAGTTACCTTACACAATTACACACAATTGGCATAACAATCATTGATCAAGCGGACATGATGGTTTGGGATGAGCTGATAAAAAAAGGTCAGCCGATGGTCAAGGAAGTATATCACAGATTGCCTATGGCAGAGAAGGATTTCAATTACTATATGTGGTTCGAAGATGCATGGAAATGGGAGATTCCATACAAAATGAAATGTTTTTGTTGGTTGGCATTGCATGACGTCGTGCTCACTTGGAAGAACCTACAACTTAGGGGCTTTATAGGTCCTAGCATCTGTCATATATGCATGAGGGGACTCAAAGATGTAGATTATTTGCTTCTATGTTGCCCATATGTTGTGACAATATGGGATGGGTACTAGATGCACTGGATATCGCTCCATATAGATGTCATCAGAGACTGAGTTCCTGTCTATATTAGTGGTTCAACTCTCAACAACAACATTGTTCCCTACCATTCTACATCATATGGTCCATATGGCGTAGCAGGGATGCTTTTATTTTTATTAGAAAATTACAGTGGTTCGGGAAGATGCGATCAAGACAATGGCCTATTTTGGAGAAATCGAGCAGACTAAGAGGAGAATAAAACAAAAGACAAATCAAATACAAGGACATCTGGAAGGACTTTTCTGTGGGGTTTTTTTATGGGGCATGTTTGCAGAGAAAATGTGGATGTGGAGCTTTCATAGTATTAGAGCCAGGTAACTATTACCATTTCTAGTGGGAGGGTGGCTATGGCACTAGCAACAGAGCAAAGATTATTACTTTATCGAGAGTACTCATAAGTGCAAAATGGATGGGGTTAGAGAGCTTACAGATCTATGGAGATGCTAAGGGAATCACTGATTGGGTCAAGGTTTATACTCTATTTAATCCTCCTATATTATCAAAATGGATGAAGTGTATCCGGAACCTGGTAAGTATTTTCCAACATATTCAGTTTGGGCATATTTACAGGGAACAAAATCTGGATACAAATCTTCTATCCAAGCGAGGTATTTCCAAGGAACTTGGTAAGTTCTATTTTGCCGCTTTCGCACAGGATGTCATGATTAATGATTGCAACATTAATTATTCTTAGGAGATGAATTCTGTTTTTTTTTTTTTAATAATCCCTATGAGCTTTGTTATAATTTTTAGGGAGACACAATGATGAGACATATGATGTAACATTTTGGTACTTTTTTGATCAACTGTTGGGGTCATAAAATGGTTATCTATGTAATTAGGATCTATACTTTACATAATAGAAGATAGAAGGGAAGTAGATATATAGGCAATAACACAAGACATATAAGATTCCTGTCATTAGACTCATGTGACAAATAACTGTAAGCAAAGATGTCGACCCATGATTTTGTACTCTCTTGTTATTTTAATGAAAGAAATTGTTTTTTTCTCTTACAAAAAAAAAAAAACCTCAAGTGCATTGTCCATTGCACACTAGGCAAGTTTTCAATGAGAATATGCTTTTTTTCCTTAAATACTTAATATATTTACATCAAGAGAAAATAAAAACATAAGGGTATATATAATGGTATTTACATCCTTTTCCTTAACACAACTAGCACAACAATAAAATATAAATAAGCACCAAAGACTAACATCTTAACATCCATGATCAATAAAAATCCTTTTGCAAATGACTGCATATGCACCTCTTCTCTCTACAAAAGACCAGAAGACAAAGGAGGAGTTAACCTCATTCTCAAAAACATATTTGCATTGAAGCTACCAAAGAGAAAATAGAGCAGAAATTCTTAAGCAGTGCCAAATACCACAAAGAGAAAAACATGGCATAGATCTAGAATCACCCAACGACACTACACACCAATCAAGACGCTCTCTAGGATAATAGACAAATTAGTCTGAACATGCTTCCAGCACAACCTAGCCAAAGGACAGTCCCAAAATAAAAGCTATATGATTTCCTCCCTGAGATAGTAAAGGGTAAATCCAATATGAGAAGCCACTCCTAGCTAGGAAGGCCTTAGAAGAAAGGCCCTTATAGATCACCAATTAGGAAAATACTTGGAGCTTAGAGGACACCGTCATCGACCACATATAATGCAATCTCTAGATCTGACAACTCTCAACATCAGAAGACACTGACCATGCATTAAGCATTGGACCAAGTGGATGATGCTAATGAAGAATGGATTACACTTTGCAAGAATCATAACTAAGGGGTGCCCAAACCTCCATTCCTAGTCATCCCAAAAAGGGATTTGAGCTATCCATATTCATTTAAGAAATATCTTCTTGTGGTTTAACACCCTCCATTATAGTGAGTTTTTTAGAAGAAGACAAGGCATTTATCTATAAATGTCTTGGATTTTCCACTTGAATAGTTATCATGATAAATCTTACAATATTAAAAATTTCTTATTATATTATGTTTTACTTAGATTTATCATTACTAGCTTAATGCATGTAATATTAAATAAACTAAAACTAAAATGAAAAGAGACAAACCAATAACACACCATCCACACAACATGTACCCCCAGGAAAACCCAATATGGAAGAAAGCTAGCTAGAAGGTGAGGTCTATCCTCCATGCTTTTCTACTTAGTTATGGAATATAAATAGAAAGAAAGGAGCTCTTACTATGGAGTTTATATGAACACTATGGCCAATATGGTTGCTACAATATTTTTTGCTTATATTTTCCTTCAATATCCAATCCCAGATGTTCTTCTTAACTATGTACAATACACAATATGATAAGAATTGAAACCATTTCTTTCTTAGTGGCCTCATATTTAACATTGATAGTGGTCTAGGGTTAGGACTATGGCTTTTGCATGTCTAAACCCCCAGTTAATGATAGTGTCTTGGATCCTCTAAAATTGTCTTGAAGGTCCACATGTGACTAGATCCACATGTGTGAATAATTGAAGGCGACTATCGATGAGGAAAGTTGTTTAGAATTCTTCATCAAACCCTCGAATCTCACTAGGCATGTGAGATAGAATTACTAGGCCCAAATGTTTATGCCCTTGGTCAAGTGATTGTTTTAGTATTTACAAATTTATTTGCAGTAAATAAAAAATATGAACTAATTTGTACGGGGTTAAATAAAGAAGGACAAAATTGAAATATCACAAGTTATTAAAGCAATAAAAAGAAACACATGTACATATGTGTTGTGTATTACAAAATGTGAACAAGTCGTGAACAAGATGAAACTTAAGCAAAACAAGTTCTGGACAACGATAAGAATGGTGTTCGTCAGCGGCAAGGCTACACAAACACATGAGTTTGGCTATAAATACTTCATAAAATGTTAAGTTTCAATCACAAAATGTTCATGAAAAATAAACAAATCAGAGAAATATGGACATATAAATGGTTGAAAAATGACTAATTTTTTTTATTAATAACTATGAGCACAACCTTCTTTGTGGCAATTCTCAACAAAAACTATTGGTGAGAGTTCAATTTGAAGTATTTGTGATGTTATAGAATCATACATAAACACTTGGATAACAAGAGAGAGATAAAACAACTATAAGGAATCCTTTTGGGCAACATGATAAGATTAGATCAACAAGCTTTATCTGCAAAATTTTCAGCTATTAGCACTAACATCATATGCTAGACCTTCTATCAACTTAAAAAAATACAAGAAATAAATATTACTTGAAAAATTCTCAGAAGAATGAGATGAATCCGCCTTCCAACTTGTCTCTCCTTTGAAAGAGTCTACTGCCACCAAATATGTCAACACCTTGAACTCAAAGAATAATGAATTAGAGTGAAAAATACTGACAACTTTATAATTTGTGCATACCATTTCTCACAAAGTATTCTCTCTTTGCTTCATAGGCTCCTTTCCCTTCTGTATCCATTTGGAACAATTAGCGGGGCTAACAGTGTAAGAGATTAGTTTTTATTTTATTTTAATATCTTTTGTTATCATTTGGGAAAGGAGAGTTCTAAAGGAAATATTAAATTTTAATTTAATTTTTAAATAAGTTCGGTAGGTGCCCCTCTCATGTACCTTATAAAGTTAATCATTCATTTACGACTCCCCACATAACATGTGTTTTTAATAAAATAATAATTTATAGTATACTTTGTTGATTTGTGTTGTTAAAATTTCTGTTTTCCCACCCCGGTTTTCAGTTTCTCCTTATTTCTCCCATGTAGTTAAATGCCCTTTCCCATAACCATACATTCAACAAAGCTGAAAAAATAAATTTGCTGAAAACACAAATTCTGGAAAATTTACAGAATGCTGGAAATTGCAGAAATAAAAATCAGCAATAATAAACAGCCATTAAAACACATTAGAACACTGATATTTTTGGTCAACGTGACCCTGGAAAAACCCCCTACAACTCTTGCGGAAAAAAAGGTTTGAGAGCTCTTCTTTATTTATGAAAAAAGCCTTTTTACAGCAAGAAAATTTCAGCAAAAATTACAGCAAAATAATTTTTCCAGCAAGCAAACTTATCTGTTTTTAGCCCAACAGACCACCTGGAAACTTTGCTGTACGCGCGGTATGGACTGTATGGATGTACGGACTGTACAGACGTATGGATGTACGGACCGTACGGAATGTACGGACTGTACGGACGACCATACAGACTGTACGGACAGACCTCGAATTTTGTGCCGAAAATCAGTTCCTTGATATTCGTGCCCAAAAATCAGTTTTTCTCAGTTTTCAGCAAAAAAATCAGCTTTTTCTGCTTGTTCTTGCTGCTGTTCTGCTTGTCTTTCTGCTATTCTGATTTTGCTGAAGAGTTGCCTGGTATGTGTGCCAAACTGCT
>APFE030182778.1:185619-223382 GCA_000404065.3 Pinus taeda | reverse complement strand
TAATTTCTATTTAAATTATGGTGTACCTGGTGCATTATTCTTTGGGAAAGAAAGAATGCCAATTCAATCCAGCCAAAAAGCAAATGACATATATAATAGCAACATTTTCAGACTCGGAGGGAGCAGGGAACTAAGAATGATACAGGAAAAGCTGGGTGTGGTGGGATTATTCAAAAGCATACAACATTATTAAGACTGTGTTCATGGAAAACATAGGAGACAGCAAGGGGATTTCTCCACTAAACTCTACAAAAGGTTTAGTTTTTACCTTAGGGCTAGTAGTCTAGAATGGGACAATGATTCTACGCTAGAGAATTTAGTTTACATCCTCTATGACAGAAAAATCCTTTTAAATACAAAAACAAAACATAAATTTTGATAATATTCATGAGACATCTATGTAAAAGAATAGAGAAAAACCCACCTAACTAGAATGTAACTAAGCACATAGCTTTCTGCATAAGAATTTTCCAATAAACAAAAAGTCCCAAAAAGGCTTCCCATGGCTTCATTGACACCATTACCACTCGGTAGGCTTCTATGTAAAAGAATAGAGAAAAACTTGTTGCTTATGGACTGCTAGAGTTCACCTACAAGGTTTATCACTAAGGAAGGATCCAAGGAGTAAAGTGTGTTTTTTGCCATGGTTATGGACTACTAGGGTTCACCTATCAACTAAAGAGGGATCCAAGGAGTAAAGTGAAAGAGGGTCAATACCAACTATAAATGACGTTGTCCTATCTTATTAACAAGAAACAAGAACAAAGTGTACTAGAGTTCACCTACAAGGTCTATCAACTAAAGAGTGATCGACGGAGTAAAGTGAAAGAGGGTCAATACCAACTATAAATGAGGTTGTCTTAACCTATTAACAGAAAGCAAGAACAGATCTGAGAGTTCTGAAAAATAGTTCCTACCAATCTATAACAACAATTTCCCTAACTGGTTCCCAAGATCAAGCTTAGTGGACAAATACTAGTAAAGAAGTGCCAGAAACCCTCGAGGGTTTCTTTCTTCCTCTTTAGTTTTGATAATTAAGAAGAGATCAAAGCATGTTGAAGGCCTATTGTCAAAAGGAGGTTTCTTTCTTCCTCTTTTGTTTTTATTTTTGATAATGAAGAGATAAAGGCATGTTCAAGGCCTATTGCCAAAAATAGGTTTCTTTCTTCCTCTTTAGTTTTGATAATGAAGAGATCAAGGCATATTGAACGTCTATTGTCAAAGAGAAGACTAAACCATGACTGCAAACTCACAAATCGAAAAAAAAAATGTCAATGCAGTTAATTAACCTTTATCTACATTGTCAACACAATTTATGGCCTAAAATTTGAGGTGGCTCAACATTGTTACTGTGCTCAGAGCTGCATTGGTTCTCCTAGATGATCAGGTTAGGTTGACAATATCTTCTGCAAAATTATCATCTATTGCATTCGTGAGACATATATCATGTAAATCACACAGAAAGGTGAAATTAAATTCCTTTCAATGATGTATAAAGCACCTTTATATCCTTGAGCAAGCTGTTTCAGACTAGCCTGAAGTTTCTACATATTTGTCCTAATTTGTTTAATTTTTCATCCTAGAATCAACTTAGTTAAGAGGATAATATTGCCCTCCCCTATGATGATTGTAATGTCCTATCTCTTTTACTTATTCTGAATATAGTTGAAACCAGCACTTCAAAACCCTAAAACTTCCATATGACACTCCTTTACACAAGCAGGCAAGCGAAGATTTGTCCATTTTCCCATCTCCTTTTCTATGACAATGTAAAAATCTAGCACAAGGCGCCTAAATAGATGGAGCAAATCGATGGCTATTTCCTCGGCAAAATGATTTAGAGAGAGAATAAGGTTGCTAGTAAAGATCAATGAACAACACATAATAATGAATTAAATGTGTTTCTTCCATACAATCCATGCTAGTACTACTTCATGGTGAGTGGCTTGGCAGTCTAGATCAATTTTTAAATTCATGGATCAACAAATTTTTCGCACTAAATGGATAAGGTAGGAATTGGGAAGTGTTAATACTAGTTCATGAAACATGTATATCCCTGAACTTACGTCTTTTGAAAATAGAACGATCAAAAGGATTGTACTTAAGAAATAAAAAGGCTTAACTCATTGCCTGAAGTTGGATAAATTGGGATTCCCGTGATACAACAGAACAGTCTGACACAGCAATCATGGAAGATCTTTAGAAAATAATAAGCATCCAATTCACCTTAAAGGTTGGCCGTACTTGCCCACATCTTGGAAAAGACTCTTCATTCAGTTCACCTTATCTAACAAATGAAAGCATGCACCATAGTAGCTAATGTAAGATATAAAAGATATTCCTAGATAAAAACCTAAACCAATGAAATAAATGTAGAGAAACACGAAAACGGAAAGAAAGAAATTAATAGAAAAATGAATAATTATTATCATCAGAATTCAGGGTCTTTCATCCACAGCTTGCACCATAGCATCTCACGTAAGATATAAAATATTTTCCTAGATAAAATGCTAAAGGAATGAAATAAAAGTGGAGAGACGCAAAAATAGAAAGAAAGAAATTAACAGAAAAATGAATGGTTATCATCATCAAAATTTAGTCTCTCTCATCCACAGCTTGCACCATAGTAGCTAATGTAAGCTATAAAATATTTTCCTGGATAAAACCCTAAACCAATGACATAAAAGCAAAGAAACACAAAAACAGAAAGAAAGAAAGAAATATAAAAAACTGAATGGTTATCATCATCAGAATTTAGTCTCTCTCATCCATAGCTTGCTAGCCATGTAAGAAGGTGTCTTAAGATTATAACTAGAATGTAACTAAAAAAAACTTTTACATAGTTTCTGCATAAGAATTTTCCAATAAACGAAAGGTCCCAAAAAGGCTTCCCATGGCTTCATTGACATCATTACCACTCAGTAGGCTTCCCATGCCTTCATTGATGCCATTGCCACTCCATGTGATTCATTACATCAACATGAATAGCTCTTTCAAGCCATTTGAACTCAATCCATTTATCTATTACCCCATCCTAATGGAACGACATCATTGTAAAGTTGTCTACAGGGAACTAGCAACAGAATTGTGATGAACTATCATAGATTACTAAACAATAACTGAAACCTGAACAATTCATTTTTATGTTGTAGAAAATTTTGAACTTGTAACGACATATGCATTCTTGTAGAACTTGCAATTAGATTGACAGGTTCTAGGAAGTCATAATATCAAAACAATTGGTAGGTTCTGGGAAGGCATTTGGACTCGGAGGGAGAAGTTTAAATCTCTAGTTTTTACCTTAGGCCTAGTAGTCCAAAATGGGACAATAATTCTACGCTAGTGAATGGCCCAGTAGAGGGAATCCAATTTCCCTAGAATCTATAACAAAAAACCATTTCTCTAAATAAGTAAAGTACAACTCTATTTTATTGAAAATGATGACAACCCCCAAGAAGATTAGACAACATGAAAATGATGACCAAAGCAACTTAAATTTTCATGGGGAAACTAAGAACAATACAAGAAAAGCTAGGTGTGGTGGGATTATTCAAAAGCATACAACATTATTAAGACTCTGTTCATGGAAATCATAGGAGACAGCAAGGGGATTTCTCCACTAAACCCTACACACGGTAAAATATCTCAATACAATGTAATAACATAAACATTACCTTATATAAACCAGTGGGAAAGTCTCTCCATATTAACTCGTAGAGGAATAAAATAATATAGGCCCTCGTTACATTTGCAAAATGGAAACCTATTTTGCACAAAATGTCGAGGTAGTGCAATTTGAACAAATTTAATGAAAAAGCAGCAACAGAGGGGGAGCACCAAATTTCATGAAAAAGCAAGAACAAAAGAGGAGCACCATGGCAAGTATATGCATGAGATGATAGAAGAGATTAATCCTCTTTGAGACTGAAATTGAATTATTCTGTGCGCAACATGACATCTAAACTATCCAACAGAAAATTGATTTGTACATGGAAGTCTCGTAGGTTGTATGTGACATCATCAACATCTTCTAGATATTTTTCATATGTGAGATATGTTAAAGATGGACAAAGCTCTAGTAGCAAACTATTTTTCAAAATGCACTTGTACTAAACATTTGTCTCTGTTTGGATAACGCAGTGCAATTGTAAACAACGTCGATACGTAGTTAACTCTTTACATGTGGAACAATTAAGTTGATCCACGGAAACTATTCCGAATGTATCTGCTGGAAGAGAGAAATTCTTGCAACTTTTTACAAAAGGTTCTGCATGAATGTTTGATATCATTAGCATTCCTTTCACCTAGTTCATGTTCCAGTATAGTTTTAGTGCTAAATATTGTAATAGAAAATGCTAGGAGGACAATAAATAAAGGAGTAGAATTTAGGAGAACAATTAATAAAGGACTAGAATTTATATTTTGTGAACTATGAAGCAACCTTTGTTGTTTACACAATTAGTTTGCTCAGGTCTGCAAGTACTCTGTTCGAATTGACAATTGTTATGAAGATGGACTTGCACGTGCATAGTGATCTGTGTTCTTTTCCTCTAACAACATTTCAAAACAACACCATTGGCACTTCTTGTTTCGAAATTTGTTTTTGTATGGATTTGAAAAGTGATACAAATGCACTGAAGAGATAAACCTAAATTGCAAAATGTACTAGTGTTAAAAGTAATTGCTTTAAAATCTGTTTAAGTAAATGTAAAAAAGTATATATGATTGAATTTGTACATACCGTAGCTTTGTCTTTTTGAGATTGGTCATCCTTGATATTTAGCACATATTTACTGCCTATTTCTTTTGCATATGTTACAAGGCCAATGATTGTACCAATCACGAATGCAGTTGTTGTGTTTATGAGCTGGTTAATTGTTGTTGTTGATACAAATTTGTACTGGTTACAGATGGCTCGGATTGTTTCTATGGTGCTTTTATCATGTAGAACTAATATGCAAGTTCAATCTCCATGGTCATAAATTAGTTTTGGAGAGATATTAAAATATATTATAGAAATTCCTTGGCCGACTACAAGTTTGGCTTCAACAATAGCAATGAGATTATGTGGCACATTCAGTGTAATTGCCATATTCCCTTTGCTATCAACTAGGTCAGCACGTAACAGTTCAATTCCGTGTATTTGATCGAGTATTGTTTTATATATTACAAGAATGTCACCGTGAAAGATTGTTCTGAGTTTCAGGCTCTTTAGTTCTTGTATCGTGATTGGATTGCATTGTTGATGGTTAGCATTTATTTCAGATTCCTCTTCATTTTTTTGTCTATAGAACAATAGTAAAAGAATTTTAATTAACATATTGTTTGCATTATAAAACTTGTAAGAATAGATATAAAGCTTGTTTACTTACTTTTTATCAGATTCTAAGACGCTGCAATTCTCTGGAGCAGTAATTTCTTCGTGTTGTCTTTTCATATTATTTACCTATACAAGACATGAGTAGAAGCTATTAGCTCTGCAAGTAAAATGTATTCTATGTAATAGTAAATATGTGCATAATGTTATTCTATGTGTTGTTACATACCTAGATTAGTTTGCCCAAATTAGTTGTAAGGAAGCTACAATACATAGACTATTATTATGTCGATTGGAGATTGATGTTGCTTGGAGAACATAGAATTTTTTCGAATATGATGTTTAGAAAATTGTACGGAAACTTGTATTTCAATGCTACATTTATTTTGCTGTGAGAAAAGAAAAGGTGCAAAAAAAGTGGAAAACATAGACTTTATTTTATGGAATGTTTAACAAATTGCATAGAAAAGTGTCATTAGATCTATATTAGGGCATAGAATATGCTATGATCAGACCAATATGACCATGTTACATTTATTTCACATTGTTTTATAGGAAATGTTGTCGAGATATGGTCTATTATTGTTTTTCGTTGCGGAGATAGTTTGCTTGTAATTTCTTGTAAGTTTTCCATTTCCATAAACTATACAATGATTTTTCTACAAGTTGTTTGTAGTTGGATGTCAATGCTGAAATCACCAATGACTAAGAAAACACAATTAGTATATGTAGTTTGCAAATTTTCTTCTTTAATTATTTGTATTGTCGTGGATACTTGTTCAAATGGTGCTACATAAATGTTCATTCAGCAAATCGGCTTTTGAAAGTACACGTCAATTAGTGTAAGTTTTGTTTTGTTTTTTTTTAAACGTCTTTGTTGCTTTAATAGATATTATTTGTTTATACAAGTAAGAATTCCATGTGTAGAATGTGTAATGGAAAAATTGAATGATAAGAATTCTTTGTCTATTGGTGGAATGTGCAAAATGAGTTTCTTGAAAAGAGAGAATGATATTGTCCATTAAGTCGTTGTGATGGATCACATCACTAAGATGTGCACGTAGACTACGCGTTTTTAGACTTGCAATTGATAAAACATTCTTGTTATGAGATTTCTTCTTTGCGAATTCTAGTTTCCATGCACCAATTGTTTCTAGCCATGCCATTTCATTGATTATCTTGTTTTTAACATGGAATTTTTGTTGTGTCAATTTGTTAATCAAGTATAGTGAGTCAATAGTCCTAACACGTGATAGTGCAGTATAGACTAGACCATGTTTTGTGACACCAATTGCGTCAAATGCAAGTTGATCTAATGTCAACCCTTCTGTTCAGTGTATTGTTCGTGAACAAGTTAATTGGATTGGAAATTGTTTTTGAATTGTAATTTCTAATTTGTTATGAGACATTGCTAGTGATTTTGCAATTCGAAAGATTGGTGTCCAATTTGGTAATATATTTATATCATATAGCTGTTTGAATTTGTTTCTTTGTTGTTTCCCAATTTCTATGTTTGAAAATTCTATCGAGTCAATGTTAGGTCTGTTGTTATTAGATGAATAGGATTTGAAAATCCCTTCAGCACCATTAACCTATCCATCGTTTGTATTGTAGTTTCCTACATATAGTTCAACTAATATGTTTTGTTTAACTGTTATTGTTGATGGCAATGAGATTGCTTTATCAAAGACAAAATAGCTCGATCTAGGAATCTCGTAGTTATCAATTGTAGTGAGCATTGTTTGTTCCCCCTTTGTTAGTGAAAGCATTTTTGCATTGTGATTATGTACATCTTTGTTTCAATAGAAAATGTATGGGAAAACTGGGCTTAAAGGTGTGAGCCTATAGAAATTATTATTTATGTAAGCAATATCTTAATCCTTTTTCATGTTTAATCTCATCCTATTTAGTACATCGATGAACAATGGGTCTTTTTGACACGTTGGTGTGTGTAATTGATAACATTTTATTTTCTCTTCCCAGAAGTCATGTGGAATTGTGTTGTTGTTGATTTTTTGGTTTTTAAAGATCAGAGAGTCTCTTACTGGGTTTCCCTGGTAAAGATCACCAAATAATACTATGTCAACATTACCAAAGTATGAAGTTGGTGTGTGTGAGATTTGTCGGAGTCGCTTATCAATTTGATATAGTGTTGTTGCACCAACAGGTGATGCCTCATCTATGAGGAGTACACGCAATTGTTGGAAGTGCTTTGATAACTTGTGTAGTTTTTCATTGTTTAATGAGGGGAAATTTTCTTTGTGAAAGGGAAAATAGAATGCGAATGCAATGTCACACCACCAGTGTTAAAGACAGTTTTTCCCGTGTATGCAGTGATTATTACTGTTAGCTGTGATGGGTTATAAGGAAATGCAACAATGTGTATGCGTACTAAGGATTAGAACATTGCCTTAGCTGTGTGTGTCTTTCCTGTTCCCGCACCTCCTGTTAATAATAAATAGATTAGTTCATCTAGTATGTACAATTTTCTTATTATAACATCAGTGACTATGCTTGCTTGTTCTATGTTTAATTGTTGCATAAACTCATAGTACTCTATGTCTTCATGTATATGTTGTTGTTTGACGATTTCATATGGCCTTGTAGATCATAGACCAAACTTCTTTGTATCCTGGAAATGTTCCAAGTCATTTTGGAAGTCATAGTTTTTGTATTTGTCATCTATCAATTTGTTGAATATTATAGTTTTTGTTTCATTCGATTTTAAACTATCTATGTTGAATATTTGTTCAGTTTTTGTTTCCACTGTGTGCAATACATCATCTATGTCACCCCATGTAGCTTTTGTAACAAATTTGAACTTTTGTTCATTTTTCTTGACTGTTTCTTTGAATGCAAGATATGCAGATTGCCAACTTGTGTGATGTTGCTTAATTGCAGTTTCACTTACTCGATAGGGATAATATAACATTAATTGTTCTCTACAGTGATTTTCAATGTCCTTGTATTTTTTATATCTAACAAATCGAATGACATATGGTATACTTGATTTTCTGTGTTTTTGTCCTTTCTTTGTATAACTAGATGCAAATTCTGCTAAGCATACAATTTCAATAGCTATAGGTCGTAGAACATAGTACTCAATGATTGATGGGCACATTATGTCTTCTAAGTCATCTGCTTCTTTTTGCAGGTCCTTTTTTCTTTTAAGAACAAATGCATGATCATTGACATGAGATGTGTTAATGAATACACACTTTCATGAACTACAGTTTAGTGGAAGCGATAACACAATATGCATTGCTTGTTGTGCAGACATATGTTGCAAGTTGAACAAAGATTTCCCTAAAGAACTAATGGTATTTACAATATCAGATTTTGTTTTGACATGATCTTCACGTATGTTTTTAAATGTTCTTGTGAATGTTTTATCTTATTTTTTCATATAGGAACTGCAATACATTGCAGCTACATATGAGTCAAGTACAAATTGGGAATCAGTTCTTGCAATCCAAATTTCCGGAATGTGTTGTGAAAAGTTATTCATCCAAGTGTCAACTGGTTTTCTTTGCAATAACAGAGTTGTTCAATTTAGCGTAAATTGGATGGCATGTATGTATTCACTATGTACTAGTCCAAGGTTAGCCAAGAAGCTATCAAATGTATCATTTTGACTATATCTTGCACTCTTTATTGTCTCAAAGATTAGATTTGCATGTGCTTTTGTTTTATCGCTATCAAATTCAAGAGGCTCAAGTATCGTTGTTTTATTCATCAGTGGTATTGGGAAATTAAATCTACAATTAGATTTTTTATGCTTCCTACAACTTTTTGTGTGACAATGGTGTTGTAGAGCTCTAAGTTCCTTTGCAATCAGTAATGAATTAGTTGACACGTATTTGCCAACAAATGTCTTGACTTCAATGTTTTTATTTTGACCATAGATAGGTGCATATTTTGTCCAAAGTAAGCCATGTTCATGTTCACTGCCCCAATTTTGAAATTATGTTACATAGAATCATTGAGCTCTCCATAATACTTGTGATCATGAGATATCAATTTATGTAGTGTGTCCCTCCTAGATCTATAGTAACGTACACAAGTAACAGGGTCGTTTCTTATTAATTAGATAGGCTCATTTTCATCAAGTTCATTTGTGTTTGGTTTTCTAGTGTTTTGTTTTATGTGTCCTAGTGCATGCATTAAAGGATCCCAAAGATGCTTTGCACTGCTAAAGGACATAGAGAAAGTATGCGGCCCTAGTTGTCGAATCATTGCATAGAGTTTGTTCTGCATTTGTTGTTGGTAGTCAGGCAAGGTACGAATTGTTTTTAGGTCAATGTATCGAATGTCAGACTTTAAAATACAATCTAGGTTCGGTTTTGACTTAACATCTTTTGTGACTAGTTTTCTACCTTTTAACTGCCCTTTTTTAATTCTAATCCACATTGTATTCAGGACTTGATTTATGATAATGTGAACTACTTTATAAAACACGTTAGTAGTATGATAAGAAAAATCATGGTTTTTATGAAGCACTTCTCATTGACAAATATTATGTAAAGTTTTTGGAGATGTCAGTTGGGCATTTGTTGCCACAGAAAAGCAATGGGAAACTCATTTCTTCTGAGTACTTATCTTTGAAGATTCCTAATGGCATGTATCTTGCAGCGGGTGCAATGTTAATTTGTTTATTTAAAAGGTCATGAATAGTATGTGCATCAATGAATCCATGGACCAATGTTTTTTTCATTGGTTCATCAGTTTCATGGTCATCGTGTTCGCTATCTTCAGCTTCACTTGAATTTTGATATGCCTCTCAGTTTTGTAGGAATGCCTCTTTCCAATTGTCATTTATGGTAGTGTTCTCTAGCTCGTAAAGCATTCCTTTGCATAATTGTTTTAATGCCCTCATCACTTTGTGAACTCAAACTCGGCCAAATGCATAAGCACTTTTGAAGCTTATACTTTTTTTGACAACAATGGAAACTATGTCAGTGTCTTTTATAGTTCCAGGCAATGCAGACTGAATTCTAGAAATGTTAGTGGGGATATTGATAACTCCTCCAGTTAAGCCTAGTTGTGGCTTCTTATGTCAATGGCCCATTTCTTTTATTTGCAAGAAGGGCAACCTCAATGCAACTAGTCTTTCTTCTAGTTTAGTGAGTTGTGTGAGTGTTCTAGTGGCATTGTTTCTTCTTATCTATTTAGGAACTGCATATTTAGCAATTGTTTCATGTTCAATTGTTTTTTTGCAATGTTTACAAATATAACCATTTTCAACACTAGATTTGACATTATCAAAACTAGTAGATAGTTTCCTAATCTTATTTTGTGTTGTTTGATTTGTTTGTTTCATTAAGCAAATGTCTCTTTTGAAGAAAGTTATTTCACATGATGAACAATCGAAAATAGGTGTGTGAGTTATTTGTGTTTGATATCTTTGTTCAAACTTTGATAATTCTGTTAATTTGTTCATTGATCTTTATTGAATCAATAGATCAGATTTTCCTTTAAGAAAATGTAGAGATAACATTTTCGTCTATTTTCTTGATAGACAAGAAGTTACAATTTCTGTCTGTGCTCTATTTCTAATATTTTTTTCAAGTTTCTAAGTGACCGAAACCTCAGTGTCTCACTAACATCTTCTATGTTTTCTAGAACTAATTGTTGTTTCATTGTAATTTTGTTATACTCAATGCCTATTTTTTGCCTTTCCAAATTTTTTCAAGCAATGTCCTTAAGCACATGCAAGGATAAACTTCTCTTGTGCTTGTTTAAGTGACAAGATTGTTTTAATTTAGTTTCAACAAATTGACAATTTGTTTGAGATTGTGTTTCAGTATTGTTCTTTGAGGAATGTGCTGAATGAAACATTACAACTTCCTTACTATTTGTCACAGTTGCTACATCAGATGTTTCAGCATTAGCACGAGATATCTTTGTTTCACTTGTATCTTCTTTACTTCGAAGAAGACATGTTTCTATGTTATCTTGTTTACTACATAAGTTCATTTGTTCATATGAGGTCTTGCTTTGTTGTTGGAAGGTACAATACATTGTAGAGTGCCCAACAACCAAAGGTTCGAAGTGCCCATTCAGAGGATCCTCATCATGGAATAATATTTCATGAGTATTTGTTCCAACACTTGAATTGAAGTGAAAATAAATTCTCATCTTTGTAAAGGACCAAACCCTAATTGGAATTTTCAGCCAATTTGAGAGAAATTGGATACAAAAAATATCTTGCCATAGACCTCTAGATCCTAGTGGTATATTGTTTAAGGCAGATCTAGTGATTTTTTCTAAATATATTTCATGGTTGCTAATGTTATGCATTTCTTTAAGTGACTCTTCATGCAGTTCATGTTCATAAGACAAAATTGCCTCTCTATCTTGTTTTTCGAGATAGTCTCTAAAATACTCTATTGTTCCTTCCCTTAGCTCTACTAATGTGTATCGAAAATCTAGCAAAAGTTCTAAACTATTGAATAAATAGTCTCCAATTAGATATGAGAAATTGTTCACGTGAAATAAGTGACGCTTTTGCAAGACTAATTGCAAATTTTGTTTCTCAAACATAGCAGACATGATGACGAATAAGTGTTCGATGCAATAATATGTTTAGTGGCCGTTTTAAATCTTATCGTTGGAGTCTCTGCCTAAACTATTTAACTAGCTAAGCTGGATTAGTTCTTCAACTTGTCTTGACAATGAACCACACTGGTTGGTTTGAAACGCGTCGACAAATGATTATTGATGTGATTTCGCCGAAAAATTCTCTAAACAATCATAACAACAAGTTGAACAATGAAATTGGATGTAGAACAAGAAGCGATTGTGTGTACCTTTAGGACTGCAAATCTCTACTACACTGCTCAGGCCGCTTATGTTAGTGTTAACTGAAATTCGATGTAGAACAGGAAGTGATTATTGTTTACCTTTGGAACTAGAAATGTGTACTATGTTGTTCAGACTGCCAATATCGACATCAAGTGAATAGGTCCATTAGAAGACATTGAAAAAAATGCAATGATCATCAATACAGGAATTGATGAATAGTGTACTAGATTAATGAAATAATGCTACAATCTAAGAAAAGTAGTATGCTACGTTAATGTAATAGTGAATTGTTGATATTCAAAATCAATTCTTCACCACTAGAACATAAAGCTTAATATTAATTGCACAGAAAACACAGTAACCAAACAAGTTTAGTTTAACAAGTGGACTATAATAGTTTTACTACGTTGGTGAACAATGAAACACTGTGGGTGCCATTCTGAGCATATGAACAAGAGTTCCAAAGATTTGCATCTAGCAGACGATGAGGCTATACGAGTCGGTCCTCGCTTGCCTTCATATGGTGATTTCAATAATTGCAGCACCTCATCGTAGCACATATTTGTTCATTGCACAAATCCCCTCTCCTTGAATGGCTCTAGCCTCTAGCCCCTTTCAAGAATACTCTACTCTATCTGTCCCCTATCCTTGAATAGCTCTCTCTACCTCCCCCTCCAAGAAGATTCTATCTATCACGTTGAAAGTAGACATTTACTGACAATTTATTAATTCAGGGACACCGCCGGAAATCCATGACTAAGGAGGTAGAGCGTTTGTTTTGGGAACTACTAGGCAAAGTTTTATTGCTAATTTACAAAAAACTTTGATCGTTGAACATTCTAAGGAGGATGATATGCAACGAACCTTGTAGTTGCGGGATGAGTGCAATAGAAAGGTAACTGTGCGCATTGTGCTCATGGATAGGCATAGATGGAGAAGGACATAGCTAACAATTTATTCACATAGATGGTTGAGAAAGGTATCGAATGACAGCTCACTTATGATTTTCTGATCTTTGGATATTGCAAGATTTGATCATTGAATATTCTAAGGAGGGTGATATGCAATGAACCTGTTCCATATTCTTAGACTTTTAGTGGGATCATCTATAGACTTTTCTAGATGGGACAATGCAGGAATTATGTGAACCTGTACACTGCGAAGTGCCACTTGGGAACATCTATTGGATAGTTGGAATTGATGAGCTCATAATCATTACAATTTCTTTTAAAATAAATAATTTTCTATTTTTTGTGAGAGTAGGTGTATCTAAGAGCTTTATAGGCAATAAAAAGCATCTGGAACTTGTTAATTATCTTCCAAAGAAACACCACTATGTTCGTATAGTGTAGAGAATCAAGAGGTATGAAATAATTAGATAATTGTGAAAGGGAATGTGTATCCTATCATGACTCATATATCACACTAATGCAATAACATTGTTTCAGCCATAGTTCAACCTGAATATATCATTATGCAAAAAGATAATTCCTTATGGACTCGACAACAAGTGAAATAGTTAGTTGAATCTGATATGGTGTTCTTCATCGACTAACTACAACATGTCACCAACAAAGACAACCATTCCACTAGCCTTCTGGAAGGGAAATCCTGTGAGGTTAAACACAATTTTCACCAACCCTTGGTGCTTCTAACCCTCAAATGTCATCATGGAGGTTTCTTAATAGCATCAAGAGGATTGGTTTAAAAAAAATAGCTAACTCTCAATACAAGTAACAGATGCAAATTTTATATATAAAGTTTGGTTAGGTCAAGTTTATGTGTTCCTTATAATGTGAATTGGCCATCTGACGAGAGATTGTTATTTATAAGTAAGGTTCTGTGAGCTAACAGACAACCACCTTACCATGACTGTGCACATTGTGCTCATTGATAGGCTTAGATGGAGAAGGATAGAGCTAACGATTTATTCAAATAGATGGTTGAGAAAGGTATCGAATCACAACTCACTTATGATTTTCTGATCTATGGATATTGCAACAAAGGTAACAATATGCTTCAGTAGTTTGGCCGCTATGATAATATGGTGGAGAGCAACATCACATCTGATACATTTACTGACAATTTATTAATTCAGGGACTCTGCAGGAAATCCATGACTAAGGAGGCAGAGCATGTGTTTTGGAGATATAGACTTTTCTAGATGGGACAATGCATGAATTATGTGAACCTATACACTGAAAAGTGCCACTTGGGAACATCTATTGGATAGTTGGAATTCATGAGCTCATAATCATTACAATTAATTTCAAAAGAAATAATCTTCTATTTTTCGAGAGAGCAAGTGTATCTGAGAGCTTTATAGGCACTAACAAGTGAAATAGTTAGCTGAATCTGAGATGGTGTTCTTTGTCGACTAACTACAACATGTCACTAACAAAGACAACCATTCCACTACCGGGATCTGAAGACTAACAATCAACAACATTGATGGCATGTTTCACTTCTGGAAGGGAAATCCTATGAGGTTCAACACAATTCTCACCAACCCCTGGTTCTTCTAACCCTCGAATGTCATCATGGAGGTTTCCTAATAGAATAAAGAGGATTGGTTTAAAAAACATGATCCAGAGGAAATAGTTTATATATAAATTCTGATGCCTATTTTAAAAACCAGAATAAAGATAAATAATCCATTCTTCAACATCGTACCTTTGTAATCTTATATGATGGGGAAATTGAATAAGTAATGCAATACCAGGATATGGGAGTGATGTGTATGTGTGCCTCATTGACTACCTGACCAAGTTTTTACAATAACTCCAAACATTGGTAAGCCTTAACTGACAAAATGGTTTGTTTTCTATGATCAATAGTGGTTTTCTATATGGATGTGTGAGTGGTAGCTCATACTCTGGGAATGTGCATCTGCCTCAAGTGTATTATTTAGAGGTCTAGAGCAGATAAGGTTGTGCTCCTAGGGAACACCCAAGTGATTCCCACTTATTTAATGAGCCTAAAGTCACATGATGGTAACATTATATATGATGGCATTGTAGCACACCATTAGCAACACCCTGTTGTTGTTTTCACGAGGTTCTCTCTATTCGCCTTTACACCCTAAGGTCTAATTTTCTATGCCATTAATGTGTGGACCCTTAAAAATGAAAGCTAACATTTGTTAGAATCCATCCAGGAAATCAGGGAATAAGCACCTTTCTTTTTTCTTATATGATATCTTCCTTTATTTGTACATATATTTGCACCACCTTTTAACACACTGTTAAATAAATTTAAATTATGTTAAACCCCAAATACAGAGTGTCGGTATAAACAGAGTTGTTTTCCAATTTCAAATATGTAAAGTGAATTAATATACCTTTATTCCTTTAATAAATTAATAAATTAAAATAAAACATCATACCCATATCATATGAGTCAGTGTATTTATAAGTATTGTTGTGTGAGCTAATGGAGAATCACCTTGGCATGACTGTGCACATTGTGCTCATGGATAGGCTTAGATGGAGAAGGATAGAGCTAATGATTTCTTCACATAGATGATTGAGAAAGATATTGAATCTCAACTCACTTATGATTTTATGATCTATGGATATTGCAACAAAGGTAAAAATATGCTTCAGTAGTTTGGCCCTGTGATAATATGGTGGAGAGCAACATCACATCCGATACATTTACTAACAATTTATTAATTCAGGGACTCCGCAGGAAATCCATGACTAAGGAGGAAGAGCATGTGTTTTGGGAACTACTGGATGAAGTTTTATTGCTAATTTACAAAATTGTAACACTTTGATCATTGAACATTCTAAGGAGGGTGATATGCAAAAAACCTTGTAGTTGTGGGATGTGCAATAGGAATTATGTGAACCTATACACTACAAAGTGCCACTTGGGAACATCTATTGGATAGTTGGAATTGATGAGCTCATAATCATTACAATTGCTTCTAAAAGAAATAATCTTCTATTTTTTGGGAGAGTAGGTGTATTCATCACATATCTATGTAAAAGAATAGAGAAAAACCCACCTCTAATGTGACTATCAACACCAGTAATTTCTTGCACAGGGGCCCTAAAGTTAGGCTCTAAAGAGAAGGGAGCAGAACATTCATTAGTTTAACCGAACCTAAGGACTGGGCAATCGACAACATTGATGGCATGTTTCACTTCTAGAAGGGAAATATTGTGAGCTTCGACATAATTCTCACCAACCCCTGGTGCTTCTAACCCTCAAATGTCATCATGGGGGTTTCCTAATAGCATAAAGAGGATTGGTTTTTAAAAAAACATGATCCAAAAGCAATAGTTTATATATAAATTATGATGCTTATTTAAAAAAACAGAACAAAGACACATAATATATTCTCCAACATCATACCACTGTAATATTATATGATGGGGAAATTAAATAAGTAATGCAATACCAGGATATGGGAGTGATGTGTATGTGTGCCTCACTAAATTCATGACCAAGTTTTTACAATAACTCCAAATGTTGGTAAGGCTTAACTAACAAAATGGTTTGTTTCCTATGATCAATAGTGGTTTTCTATATGGACTTGTGGGTGGTAGCAGGTATTCTAAGAATGTGCATCTGCCTCCAGTGTATTGTTTAGAGGTCTGTGGCAGCTAAGGTTGTGCTCCCAGGGAACACCAAAGTGATTCTAGCTTATTTAATAAGCCTAAAGTCACATGATGGTCTCAATATTATATATGACGGCATTGCAACAGGCCATTAGCAACACCCTGCTATTGTTTTCATTTCTATTCACCTTTACACCATAAGGTCTGCTTTCTATGCCATTAAAGTGTGGACCCTTAAAAATTAAAGCTAACATTTGTCAGAATCCATTCAGGACATAACGGAATAATCACCTTTACGTTTTCTTATATGATATATGCCTTTATTTTTACATAGATTTGCACCACTAACTCACGAGGTTTCATTAATAGCCAAAACCTCATAAAATCAGATGAAATGAAGTGGTGTTGTGCATGAGCTTGCTGCTTTGGCCGGGACTTATCCATCCATGGAAACATCATATATGAACATTGGTCAGTTGCTTCTTCATGGCTATGAAGATTCAAAGTAGCCGAGCAGATTCTCTTAGCCAGCAGCTCTAGCATAAGCACTTGGGGCCTTATTATGTAGTGGATCTCCACTATAGAATCGACTAATTAGGGTGTGCCCTCTTCTGAAATCCACAGTTTTGTGACATGCCTCCAAAGAGGAAAGACATTGTATTAAATTTGTGTTCCTCTTTTGATGGCTTCTGAACATTTAGGGCTAAGCTTTAGTGTTTGGGTGTGTTGGAGAGGTAAATCCCCTTTACAGATAGAGGCGATCCCTACTAGCCCAGAACGGGTCTAGCAACAATCAAACAATGCTATCACGCAAGTTCCTAATTGCAAACAAAGAGTAGGTGATGAAGA
The DNA here is from genome assembly GCA_000404065.3 of Pinus taeda. Classification (NCBI taxonomy): domain Eukaryota; kingdom Viridiplantae; phylum Streptophyta; class Pinopsida; order Pinales; family Pinaceae; genus Pinus; species Pinus taeda. The sequence continues at coordinate 205,844 of APFE030182778.1, read as the reverse complement.
CCTTCTTGAGATCCAACGCTTCCATTTGTAGAATAGATGTAGCCTACGTTCCTTTGCCTTCGCCGGTCACAATCCTCCACCATCCACGTGAATGGACACCTGCACACAAAGAGAACAACACAAACACAAGCGTGAAATCTAATATATGCAATTATACATCAGTCAGGAAGGATATAATTCAACATCAACCATTACAAGCACAACGAGAATGGAACCATAATGATAGTCATCTATTATTAATAATTCAACAAAGGAGAATACAACCAGCGTCCTGACGTCAAGTCCTCCTTTGGCTGGGTGCTCAGCTACAAAAGTCTTGCAAAATCCTGAAGGGGTGAGGGACAAGCTCTCTCTCTCTTTAGTGACAAAGTCTCCTTACTTAGGGAAAGCCTTATGGATACAAAGGAGGCTTCCTGCAACTCCAACCTTTTGATATCTTCCTTTCAGCACAAGTATTGCCACAAGAGTCAGAACTTTCAGAACCAGAACTCGAACTAGCTTGCTCAAACCATGGGAACAAGCTTTTATAGAGGAAAAGGAAGAGATAAGGTCAATCCCCCAAAATCATGGATTTGGCTTCATCACTTGGAAACTTCCATGGAATGGTGGCAAACAACTTTCCATCCAAGGAGATTCGAAGCCAAACCATCCTCACTCAACTTGGAATCAGTCTGGTGAATGAGATGGACAGAACCTTCGGAGGTTTGAGTGGTTGAAAACTTTTCCCAAATTGGTTGGCGCGATTGCGACTCTGGGACAGAGCGCCAATGGCCCGCCCTTTCATTAGGATTTTCCCCATTGGCGCTGTCATAACACAGGGCACCAGCGCTAATGCAAAAAGGTCTATTTTTAGGGGCAATGAGTAGGAGATGTCTTAAGGGCATATGAAGCTCATGTTTAGAGGTGGATAAGGCAAGTGGTTTCAAGTCTTGTCACTTCTCACAAGTCCCGGAATGGGTCCTCCAAGATGCAGGAGAGGGGTAACAGGGACGGTGACAAACGGTGACAAATTAGTGTGACACTGCGTGCTGGTATGAGTCTGCACAAGTACAATGTTGTAAGTAGATTTTCTTATTATTAAAAGAAGATAGAGATGACATCAACAGGTAGTTTTCACCCACATTGGGTTTCCACCTTAAATCTTGGTGTTCATGTGTGTTGCTTATGTGTGATGGTTCACTCTGTTATTAACTACACATAGTTATTGTTTAATGCTTAATAAAGTACTGATGCACAGATTAAAGATCAACATATGATGAATTAACTAAATCATTAGTTTGTTGGATATATGCTTGTTTCCTTAAACACAGTTGCATGTACACGTGGCTTACCCTCATGGAAGTAGCGTATATAAATTTGAGTATGAAAAGAAAAATATTATTGACTTGACTAATATTGATCCACCTCCCCTCTTAGTATTATTTCCAACAATTGGTATCAAAGCAGGTCCTTTGGTAGAATCTTGATCGCTTGAAGGAGATCCATAGAACAATGGGGAAGAATCTAAAGAAGAAAGCATCTAAGAATATGAAGACATCTCAAAGGAACTACGACAGTGGGAGAATTGACTAGGGAATATGTGGAAGCAACTCTTCAGATTCAGAATCAACTTAGAATGAAGATGAACAAATAAAAGAACTATCATGTATGAACTTGTTATCCTCTAGTGATACATTTCTGTGTCCATTTGAAGATGATGAAAGTGATAGCGAAACAACTGAATTTTATCTTATGGGTGAGAGAGAAAGATATCAAATAGAGGTAGAATTTAAAAGGCTCACAAACAAAATTATAGATCAACAAGATCTATTGGACAAAAGGGAGTGTGCCTTCAAAGAAGAAGCTACCAAACTAAAGGCTCAACTAGAGGAAGGAAACAAGGAAAAGGATGATCAATGTCAAAAGTTGTAGGATGAAGCGACATCATTAAGAAATGGAGTAAATAAAAGGAGCACAACAAACAAGAAACTCAAAGATAGATCCAGTTACTATGAAAGTCTTGAAGCTAAGATCCTCTCTCTAAAACAAGATCTTGAAAAATCGAATAAGAAAAATAAAGAACCACTCCAAGCTCTTGAAGAACAAGAAAATGAAGTTCTCGAATTAAGGAAACAAGGGGAAGAAGGAAGAAAAACTGAAGAAAACATGAAGAAGTAGTATCTTGAAAAGGAAGAGCAATATGAGGTTGAGGTAAATATACTAAAAGGTAAATTAGAAGAAAAGGATAAGATTTTACGATTCCAAGATAGTACTAAGATTTTGGATGATATTCTTAGTAGTTAAAGGTCTCCTGCCATCAAATCTGGTCTTGGTTTTCATGAATCTGTTGAAGGCGAATCTATCTCACAAGCTAAGGAAAGGAACTCTAATCCAAAATCTAAAATGCTCAACAAGGAGATTAGAGGTCAACCCCATCAACAACCAAGGAAAGAAATTCTTCAAAGAAAATCTATTACTCCTAACTATAGAAGTGAGTCAGTTATTTCATCAAATGAATAATGTTGACTGTTTTATATGTCATAATCTTGGACATGTTGCAACAAGATGCAGAAGTATAATGGTTCAAGACCATCACACAGAAAGATCATAAGCTTCTAGGTACTTTAAGGGATGTTGTTTTTTTTGCAATATGTTTGGTCACAAAGCCATTAACTACTATAGAAGAAATATGAAACATGTAAGGTGTTATGCATGTAACAAGTTTGGACATATAGCAAAGGAATGTAGGAGAAAATTTCGGACACCATACCAAAAGGAGAAAACATCATCATCTAAGATATGGAAGAAGAAGGAAGTACAATCAGAAAAATGTGGCATGGCACAACGTACAGACATGACAGACTCAATAGAAGCCAAAAGTATGAAACTTCAATGCTCTAAATCTCATACACAAGTTTCATGAAGACAAGTTGTGTATATACGCGAGTTAGAAGCTGCACAGTCATGTATATGTGGTTTGAGGAAAAATGCAATGGGACAGACTCAGAAAAACTGATTTGATATCATTCTGACAATTTTTAGTTATCTTTTCTGTTGTGATGATAGATGACTACAGTCTATGGATGCTCTTTAGAAGTCTTTTTTATCCTCACAAGTTGTTGATAACTTGATGTATATATGATTAATGATGATGCCTTGATACTTCTTACCGATATATGGAATGATCATATTTGATAGTGAACAAGTGGAATAGGTTTAGGGGGAGAACATGTTATGTTCTAACAAAGCATTGTTGGCATTATGTTTAGAAGAATTTTCAATGATGATGATGCTTATGTGGGTAAAGTGTTTTCTTGCCATGTGATGGTTATGAGTTGCCCATGATGAAATCTCAGATGATTTTTGTATTACATAGTTGTTATTCAGATCAAATTTATGGATGATTGTGGATGAATTTTTAATGATGTATATAGTACATATATGCTACTTACATGGTAATATTCATAAGGAAAAGGAGAAGTACAAATCTTGAGTACACAACCTCACTAATTGAAGATGAGCCACTCATTTCTTTTATGTTGCTATCATCATGCCTTCAAAAATGCATAAAGTTCATATGGTGCAGTTATGATGAAGGATTCCTATAGTTCTTGGCTCTCACATGGTTGAGGATTGTTGTTGTTGATGATATCAAGAAGTCTTGACAAATGATCATGAGTTCATGGTTTGCTAGATACATATTTCTATCTCTTTGATGGATATACAATATGTTGGATACATGGATGATTACTGAAGTTGCATACTGATAAATATTGTTGGTTGGACAAGATAATGGTGATATTGCAGGTCACATGAAGACATAGTTATTTGAAGACATGACTTACTTAATGATGATGAGTTCTTATGATGATAGGTTGATACTCACATATTTTGATTATCATGGTTGATGCTTATCGAATGTGGGATGTTCCCTAGTGATGTTTCATGGTTGATATATTGAAGGTTCTTGTGGAAAGATCATGCAGTTCTTGATGATGATGTGAAAGATCATAATGTGATGACTATGGTGTTTTCACATATGATATGGTGTGAATGATTTTGTGCTACTACTTGGAGATATGACATATGCTGAGTTGATTCATGGATGGTTATGTTAAGGCTCTTTCTACTAAGGCAACGAAGAAAGTTGATCTTGATGAGATCAAGAGAATGAGTTGATATCTATATGTAGACATACTTTGTCATAGGTTGATGATATTTACTTTTTCTTGGGAACTAATGATGCACATACACAAGTTGCTGGTCTGGATGCTATTGATAGATGCTTATGGAGTAGATCATGCATGGTGTATGATAGTTGTTGATGACTAGTATGGTCTTGTTTAGATATTTGGTCTCTGTTATAAATGTCATGTATATCATTCAATGCAAAATTCATATAAAGATCCATGATATAATAATTTGTCTCTGTCTGTTGTAGCCTTTTTGATGATTCCCTTTTTATCACATGATGTAATTTGTAACCCCACTTGCTTGGGAGATTGATGTATGTATAAGTAATCATTGATAGGAAGGTCAAACTCACATAGTTGAGTGATAGAGTCATGTTATTCTTTTGGAAAATATTTGTAGACTCTGCATGTGCTCAGGGGGATCATGGATGATATAGTACATCTTAGCATAGACAAAGGGAAGTTCAATCAGAGAATTTAGCATATGCTTAGGAGAAGCATGGTTGATTCAACCAGAGAATTCAACATGTGCCTAGGGGGAGCATGACCAAAATTTATGTTCTTCTATTTAGATATGAAATTTTTCATTCTGGTCATCCCTTTGTTCTTGATATCAAGGGGGGAGATTATCTTGTCCACCCTTTGCCCTTGATGTCAAAGGTGGAGAGTATTTTGGTATTTCTTGTTATATCTAATAGTTTCTACAACTTGCAGTAATCAACACCAACTAGGTTTCCATCGAGTCCAAAGGGGGAGATTGTTGGCATTATGGTGCATGTGTTATACTTGATGGAAACCCACTTGTAACAAAACAACTCACTTGTATATGGTAACTAGATCAATCTATAGAAGAGATATCAGATGTGACATAATGCATGACAGTAGTGTTTATAGATGTGATGAAATGCAGGGCAGTTTCAAGGAATCAGTTCAGAAGGCAACTCACTCAGATGAAAGATCACAGTATAGCATGACAACAACAAAGAATTATAGTTCAGACTACAAAGGATGAAGAAAGAGAGGTATACACAAGTTCACCTTGACCAAGCTGCGTATACACACAGGTTAATAGAAAAAAAGGAGAGTATATTGTACACATGCACTTTCACAGAAGGAAAAGTGCATATATCTTTGAAAACTAAGTTTTGGTCTGAGGCATTTGGTCCATGGTATTTTGATCCATGGTATTGGTCTGAGGTATCTGGTCTGAGGTATTGACCCTAGGTATTTGGTCCAAGGTATTGGTCCTAAGTGGTTTTGGTACATGGTATTGAGAAAGACCTAAAACTATATAAGGAGGAGAAGATCATTAGGCCAGGTGTGTAAATATTGAATAACTGATGAAGAGTGAGATCCAGTATGCAGGTTATCGGCTTATGGTGCATTGTTTGATCTGAACCAAGGAGGAACCTTAGCGGTTGATGGAGGATAATATCTAATGATGGATAGGGATATTAGGGCTTGAAATGAACTATCTTTAAATGGTTTGATCATGTTTATTCTAGATCTAAATACTGACGCATGCGTTGTTCTATAAATGTTATGATCTGGGTATGACCGAAGTCTGGAACTGCTACAAAATTATGAATTAATATTTACAAGCATATACGCTGGTTGGCTTTGATAAACATGTGTATACGTTCTAGTTCAACACATCTAAGTATCATATACATTATGTAATATGATATTTGAAGTTACAGGTGGATCTGACTGTTGTTGCAGAATTCTGGGTTCTGCTTTGTGTTCTGGTGACGAGAGTTTGATGACAGTGTATTGAATGTTCAGATTGATTGATTGTGATTTGCTTTAGTGACGATGGGCTTTCAGTGATTTAGTTATGGGTGATTCAGAGATGTATGATTGAGTTTCAATGATTGGTTAATGCAAATGTATTTGATGGTTGTAGTGAAGTGGTGATTGATTTTAAGCTTCAACGTTGATAATGGGTCTAGTATGAAAATTAGATGAAACGAGGCCTTCATGTGTATAGTTGTGTACCAGGAGCATCTAGTCTGAAAATTTATGAAATGTGGTCCCTGGAGGAAGAAAGAAGGTTGTAGTCTTCTGTAGGTCGGCGCCTATGTACTAGTAAACATATTGGCTAGTACAAGAGCTAGAGGGTTGTAGCTCCCTTCCAGTAGAAGCTAGAGAATGAGAGAAGGTAGTAACCTTCTGCAGGTAGAAGCCTGTGTACTGGTATTAGTCTGCACCAGTACAATGTTGTAAGCATATTTTCTTATTATTAAAAGAAGACAGAGATGACAGCAGTAGGTGGTTTTCACCCACATTGGGTTTCCACCTTAAATCTTGGTGTTCATGTGTATTGCTTATGTGTGATGGTTCACTCTGTTATTAACTACACATAGTTGCTATTTAATGTTTAATAAAGTAGTGATGCATAGATTAAAGATCAACATATGATGAATTAACTGAATCATTAGTTTTTTGGATATACACTTGTTTCCTTAAACATAGTTGCGTGTACACACAAGTTACCCTCATGGAAGTAGCATATATAAATTTGAGTATGAAAAGAAAAATATTATTGACTTTACTAATACTGATTCACCCCCCTTGCTCTCAGTATTATTTCCAACAATTTTGATCACACACTTAGCATACTTCGACGATGGGACAACATAGACCACCAGTACAACAAGAGAAAACATGCCCTTGGTTAGTTTGTGTTAGAGCTGAGAGCGATAAATGTGACACTTGAGATGGACCTTCAGACGACCTTGACGGAACTTGTGCTACAGTGCTTACAACTTTGTGTGTGAGTACGATAGGTGTTCACATAGCGAAGGCAACCCAAACACACAAAGACAAACCTTCAAAATCACAAGAAGAAGATTTCAAGCATGACAAATAAATCAATATGCCAAAATATTACCACTGGTCAAATAAGAAAAAGGGTGAATAAACTTCGCTAGATCTCATGGGTAAGCTCGAGTGTTTGCAACCATCAAAGGGAAACCAAGTAAGGCTCTGAAATTTAGATGCAACACATAATTTTGGAGGGTGTTGTAGCCGCTACAACATACCCTAAGGAATATAAAGCCCAAGGAACAACTACTAGACTAAGTGACAAAAATGGGACAATGACACATTATCATTTTAGCAAATGTTCCTTCTCTTTATAAACTTTCATTGATGGGAGGAGTCCCAAGACCACAGTACCAAAATGAGGGCTTTCCAAGTAGTCCCCTTTTTAAAGATAAAAGCGATTAGGGGAGATCTCATAGTACTAGGATTGAGGATTAACCCCTCATTTAAGGTGAGGGACAAAGACTACTATCAAAACCATTCCTTCTTCCAAGTCACCTAATAATACATGCCCAAAGTGCCCAAGGCGAAGCAAGCATAAGTACCCAATTGCATAATGAAAAACTTACCTTTAGGATTCGATTTCCTACATTCAAACACATGCTCTTGACAAGTGGGTGAGGGGCCATATGAATTTATTGAGTGGATATAAAATGGATAAATGCATTGGATGTGCTAGTGGTTCTCTGTGGATGTTGACTGCCATCTCAAGATAAATATGGGAAAAAAAATATCCTATGGGGTCACCCCTTTTGGTGCGTAACATTTGTCACGATACATTATGTTGTCACCCTAGAGACAATTCCTAGTTGAAAGGGAACTAAGTCCTAGGACATCCACATAACTATTTCGAAACTTTTAAAAGATTGTTAAAAAATTATTAAAATTTTCCCAAAGGTGATATATTCCCTTTTGTAATAGAACATAATCTTGGAGATGAATCTTTATGTCTAGATTGTCCTTATATCAGTAATACTTTAATTATTTTTCCACAAAGGAGAACTAATAATATGTTAGGGTTTATAACTTGGGATATTTAATAGAATCCAACTTTAAAACTATAAGATGAAAGTATGAACACTTTAGATTGAGAATGGAAGTGTAGAAGAAGTGGAGAGCCTATTAAGATTTCTTTGAACAAAACTTATAGGTATCCTCTGTAACTATTAAAGATATATAAAATAAATATGTAACTTCATCAAATAAATATGCTATGATCATATGCATGCTTCGAAGAAGGAAAATGAATATGCAAAACACATAAGAGAAATAACACATAATTCAATGTACCAATACATACTAGAATCAACCTAGTGAATTTTATTATTATCTCCAAGGAAGCCAAAATGATTACACAAGTACTCAAAATACCAAAATCTAAACTTGTTTCTAGTGGTTATCACACCTTTTAAATATTACATCAAAATTAGTTACAAAGGTAACTATAAAAAATATATAACTACTTAACTATTTGTAACTAAAAAAACTTTTTCAATGTTATAAGATGGAAAATTCTTAGTTTTGAGAATTATAATGGCTAGTGGAACACTAAGTTTGAGAATTGGGGCTTGGTTCCTCCATTTCAATTTTGACTCCAATAGGGGTAATCAACCTTTCACACTTCTTCTGAAGTGCTTCATGTAGGAGCTTACACTAGATCATTTTATGGAATGAAACTTTAAACTTTGAAAGTTTTATACAATTAGGTTTTTGAAAAAAATAGTGTCTTCATCAACCAAAGTTGGAAATCCCTATGCAAACAACTCATTATAGTTCTTCCCTTTAGAATTTCAATATTTTCATGTGTTGTATCTACTTTTATTTTAACATCCACTATTTCAGTTTCATATAGTACCCAAGAAGGTAGATTTCCTTGTTGGTCTCAATAACTAGGTAAAGTAGCTCTACTCCTCTAGTCAAATTTGGAATCAAACAAAGATACTAACATCTAAACCTCCTTTATTATATTCTCAAACTAAATATGAAGTAGGTTTTTCTCATTCATTTTACTGAATTCCATAATTACTCTCATTTTGTCTATGATATCTAATGCCTTTAGTTTAGTTGAATATTTTCCATTTAAATATTTGATCATCTTTTTGGTATTCACTACTTATTTCTGTATAGTTTTCTTGTATGCATCAATGCCTGATTTAGATTCAATTGTCATAATCTTCTATTGAGCAATTATATGAATATTATCCCATATAGAATGAACCTCCTTGATAATATCATCCCAAACAATTTGTCTGGCATCAATTAGAGAGATATTTCACTTCAATTTGGTTTTTAACTCATTGATCTCATCTTGTGCTGCCCTTTTTCGTTGGTCAAATTATCATTATTTTATTTTGTTACATTTAGCTTCCTCTCCTTGACATCGAGCTGTTTTTTACCTGATTTAGGTTGTCCTGAATTTTATTTAGTTCAACCTCTGAAATTCTAAGTTCTACGATAAATTTTGTAAGACTCTCTTAGGGTTCATTTGAATCACTTGGACCAAAATAGTGTGAACATGGATTTTGATTGATTGTTTTAAGCCCTACACTTGTTCCTACAAAACAACAATTTCTCTGTTTTTTTCCACTAACTCTCTCATCAACACTTCCTTCTCTTTCTCAACCTGAGCTAGTTCGGTTATTTGAGTGTGCCCAATACCAAGCATTTTCAACTTCTTCCTTAATGAATACATCTTAGATATTGTGTTTTACAATAGGGTTTCGATATCTTCCATATTTTCTACATCTATTCCCAATTTAGCAATTATCTCCTTATAGTCTTCATTTTGAATATGTAGTGCTATAATTTTCCTTTTATTGCTTGAGTTTATTTGAAACTTTATCTAAAATATTTTCTACTTTACCTACCATCCAATATCTTTTTCTTAGGTCACTATAGAGCATTTGTTTTTAACAGGATCTTGGGTCTAGGATAGACTCTTAGAATCTCTGACACTACCAAACCAGGAATCACAACAATACTACCTTGCACAACTAAATCTAAATCACAGTTAATCCACTAGTGCAAAAAATATAGACAAATTTTTACTATTTTCAATCCAACTTCATTCAATTAAACAACATATACTATAACAGTCTAGGGCTCTAGTACCACGGATAATGGCCCTAAAATATCCGCTAGTACAAGATACAAAATTGGGGCTTGGTGTCGGTCCAACGAAAACCAATCTACCCTTAGCAAGATACTATAACCATTATGTTGGTGAAGTTGACTCTCTCAGCTCCCCTCAGTTGTACCCTGTACCTGTTCAGTCCTTATTCTCTCAATATGGAGCTCTTGCCCCTATCAATGCTCCAAGTCCATTTGGCCACTGAACCTTGACTATCAATATGATCACTAGTTGTTCCTTAGTCCATCGAGGGAACAACACATTGAGAATCTTGTCGAGTGGTTCACAGCTCCACTTGTGAACAACTCTCAATCTGCCCATTGTTGCTCCACTACTACTCAAGCACTTCAACCAACTATGGTCTTCCTATGCTACTCCAATGAATACCAACATAGGGCACAAAGGGTTGTCGCCTATCACTGCAATATTTCCATCTCCCACAATGAACCCGAGCTAGGAGGACTACCCATCATCAATTTTAGAAGTCTTTCTCAACATACAAGTCTAGGACAACACAAACTTCTCTTGGATGATCAAACCCTTAAGCTCTAGCAAGTGCCACCCCAACAACCATCTAAGTCCACGAAGATGGTGCACATTGGGCTCCAACTTCATTGTTGTCCTCCAGTAGACCATAAATTCCCCATCTAAGTTCACACTTGGTCCACTCTCACACTGGCCTCTATCAGTCTACAAGTGACCAATACCGATTGTAGCATTGACTCCTAGTTAGGGAATCCAACACCTAGGAAACCCCTCCACATGGCTACTAACAAACTTCACTAACAGTCCTCTCCTAAGACACTTATTACTCCACTACGAGATCTATTCCTAGTTGGGGTTTCAAAACACCAAAGACAACCCCAACACATGGATCCCATAGGCTGCAATACAATTGCTATGAAAAGTGATCCAAAACATGGATCTAACACAAGGAAAAATTCACTCCAATTCTATTATGTCGCCGTTTTCATGTATTGTTCCTGGTTAGGGAACTTGCACGCTACAACATGCACTACAACACCACCCAAACATCCCTTAAACAACTATGACTTTAATTCATTTGTTATGGCCGTCCCTTGGTGGACACCTCACCTCCTTTGTTGTTGTCCTAGGCATAGAATATCCCTCGACATACCCTACACACCTTTTTTATAGGTTGGTAAGGGATGTGGCCTACCCAGAGTAGCCTTCTCAAGGATGTGACTGCCTCTTCCAAGGATTCTCCACCCACAAATGTCCTTAGCAGAAACCCATGTCACTCCTCCTCATACCCGTCCTCCATAAAAGTGTAATATGGTCCCTCAACATTCACAAGAAGGCTTCTACACAACCTCTTCTCCTTGTCTAATATACCCTTCTTCTTACAGACCAAAAACAAAGGTGTATCCCTCCTTGAACGAGCTTTTTGAATCCTTCTTTGCATCATTTTTTGAACCTTTGGATGTATAGATATGATCCTCACACACCTTGTATTTATACACAAACATGACAGATACATGTGGTATCAACAAGTCTATTGGATACAAGCTGCCTTGCTCTTTTTAACCAAACTAATCCACAACCACATATATTAACTTCAAAAATTAATAACTTCATTTCTACAACTTGGAATCAGATTATCTACATTGTGTAGGATTCGACTCGACTAAATCTATCATCCTCATCCATAAAACGTCGAAATGTTCTCATGGTTTTGGCCCAATGTTTCAAGATGTGTATGCCATCATCCTCAGCCATCACAAAACTTGATCTTTCTTTGAAAAAGATTATTAATCTTAAAGATAAGTTGTAGGCATATGAAAATGTTGTTATGGAATGTAAATAATATTGTGAAGGTATTGAAGTTGATATCTCTCTCTAAGAGAAGATATTGAAAAATCAAATAAGCGGAATGAATAACTACTTCAAGAATTTGAAGAACACGAAAATGGGTTGAAAGAAGACATTCTCAAATTAAAGGAGCAAGTAGAAGAAGGAAGAAGGGTTGGAGAAGGTATGAAGAAGCATTATCTAGAAAAGGAAAAGTAATATCAAATAATGGAGGTTGTGGTAAACATTCTAAAAGGTAAATTAGAAGAAAAAGATAAACATTTGAGATTTCAAGATAGTAATAAGATTTGGGATAATATTCTTAGTAGTCAAAGGTCTGCGAGCATCAAGTCTAGTCTTGGTTTTATGAAAATTTTCAAGGAGAATCTAGTTCACAAGCTGATGCAAGGAATTTAAAGGGCGACAAAGAAAAATCTGAAATGCTCAGTAAAGAGATAAGAATTCAACCTAATAAAAAATTAAGGAAAGTGAATCATCAACGAAAATCATTTACTCCTAATGTCATCGATTCTCTCCTATTATCAATAATGTTGAATGTTTTACATGTCATAATTTTCAACACGTTGCATCCAATTGTAGAAGTAGATTGTTTCAATCACAAGCAAATAATTGCTCCACATAAAAATTATCAACTTCAAGGTGCTCAAGATTCTTTAAGGGATATTGTTTTGTAATCCAAGATATTTTTCTTATAGATGAATCAGAATTACATGAAACAAATCTTATTAACGACGGAACTTTAAAGCACATAAAACGATGTATAAATGACAAGATAAACATGAAACCATGACACAATGATTTGATTATGGATTTCATCCAATTTGGACTACGTCTCTAGGCCCTACTCAATAGTGGGGAGGCCTTCTTTTATTAAGTGGCATAAAAAGAGATAAAAGTACAAGAAACATTCAATTAAAATCCTTATACCTCCAAGCTAGAAGATGCACGAAGAATGGGGAGCACAGCTTTAGAAAATAGATAGTACCAATGAAATCTTCATGAAAAATCATGTAAAAACTCATATCCAAACACCCAATTAAGATAATTGGGCTTTTGGCAACTTCTTGGTACCTCCCTACTGCTCAAGGTGAGGTCTTGGCCTACTATGAGGTCAGGGTCTACTGTGCACAAGGGAATCTGAACTGAATCTTCTAGTCCTCTCTTCATTTCTCTGACATGGATGGTCCTTTATATAAGTTGGCAGTAAAATCCCTCAATACCCAGTCAGTTCCAAACAAACGACGAAGTTTAGCAAGCGGGCATTTCCCAACAGAAGTTCTGAGGGCCCTAAATAGTATGTGGAAACAACCCTTACAAACATGGAAAAACCCCTTTAACTATGCATTGAACTTTGTGGCCTTTTATTATCGGCATTTCCCCACAATTGGTGGTTTCATCAGTGTACAGACTAACCTATACATAAAGTAGCTTGTGATACAACAGACTTGCCGAGATTATTAAACATAACATATGAAATATCGGACCTGGACACCCCATTGTAAATCACAATCAGTGTAGTTGATCCGGTAACATGTATATGGGCAGGGTGCTTGTATGATGTGTGATTCTGGTTCGTCACATTGTAACCTTGATTGTTGGGGGCTGATTCTTTCACCTTCTCCTTTTATGATGGGTGATTTAAATTTGACTGCATCACAACCTTGGGCTGATTTTCCTTAAGTTTTGACCTCTGCATTCTACAATATGCAATATGTGGGATCAATGGCATCCCTCCACTTGGTGCTTCCCCATTCGTTGAGAGTGTCTACTACCTGGACAAGTCAACCCTAAACTTTGACTTACTCTAACTTATTCATATGAACTCAGATTTGTGTGTCATTCACAGTGATGGAATTTAGATGACGAGCACTTTAATTCGATGCTAACTTTATCGAAATTCTACCACTTTGAGTTTTGAGCCTTTTACCATGCCACTAGCACTTCTTTAAAGATCCACATGGTTCAATCCTTTCCACTAAGAGCTTTTGGACCGCCAAAATCCTTTTCAATCAATTGGCAAGTGAGGAAATTTCTCCCTCACTTTCTCTTTCTTCATCCATCAAGCTTTACTTGAATGCATTCCTTTGAAGCCAACACAAATGTACTCCACAACTCCCTTTCCTGAAGTTCTACTTTTCCTGTTGAGTATGATATCTTCAGGCAACTTATCTAGATACTCTAGTGCAAAATCATTTACTATAGGTACTTGTGCAACCTCTTCAGTATCCATTATCAATGAAGATTCATAAAGCTTTAGGTTTTCAACATTTATCACTCAATACATTTTCATATAAGCAAACAAGTTAAGATGAAAAGAATTGTCTCCAATCTTTTCCAATATGGTGAAGGGACCATATTGAATGGGTCTCAAATTCTTCCCTTCTCCCTTCATTCTATCCTTGTTGATGTGGAGCCATACCTTGTCCCCAACTTGAAACTGATGGTCAACTCAGTGCTTATCATGTCGATATTTATACTGAGCCTAACTCTTCTCCAACTACTCCTATACTTCTTGATGAATCGCTTGTATCCAATGAATAAAATTTCATGCTTTGTCCCTATCATCTTGTCCATTTCCATCCTCATCATTCCCAAAGATCATGTCTAAGGGATCCCTTGGTAGATAACCAAAACATGTCTCGAATGGTGATCTCTATGTGACTGAATGTGTTGCTTGATTATGCATGCTGCACATAAGCAATTTGTTCATCCCATAACTTGGGATGTTTTCTAGAATAGCCTTGTTACAAGTGTACCGTAGTGCAGTTGACGACCTATATCTACACATCGGTTTGTAGATGAAATGGTGTGCTTCTTTTTAGCTTAGTGTCCATCATTCTCCACAAGCTAGTCCAAAACTCTCCAAGAAAGCAAGAGTCTCGATCTGACACAATAGATGTGGGCAACCCAAAATGGACCCAGACATGCTGAAAGAAAAGATTAGTATGCTTAGTATTCACTTGCTTTTTACAAGGCATTAAAATACAAATTTTACTAAAAAAATCTATGATGACATACAAATAGTTGTGACCTTTCTTATACATAGGCAAACCACCTACAAAATCTATGGACACACTTTCCCATGGTCGACTCGGAATAGGGAGTGGTGTGTAGAGCCCAAGTTTTCTATTAGAGGGCTTTGAAACAGAACACAACACACAACCCTTTACAAAGTGAGTCACAATGTTTTTCATATGAGGCAAAAAAAAAAACCTCTGTAAATGACATAAAGTTTTTTCAACCCTAAAACGACCAGACACTAGAGAGGAATGAGCCTCTAGGATTACATGCACCCTTTCATCAACACGTATGCAAATTTTTCCAAGATGGTACAATAGTTTTCCCTCCAAATAATAATTTTCCACTTTGGTCCACAAGTCAGTTTTGCATAAATCTCTTTAAAATCATTATCATTAGCATATTTTTTACCATAACCTTTTGAAAATAAAGAAGAATTTTTCAAAAATACAGATGCAGAAATAGGAGGGAAAGAAAGCATATCTACTACTTTGTTTTGGCACCCTTCTTGTATTGTATTCCCAGATGAAATAGTTGGAGGATACGATCCATCTAAAAGGATGGGATTTCTGAAGCTTGGTATGTGGCTGAAGGTACTAAAAGGGTTGATGATCCATATGGATGATGGTCTCTTTACTGATCAGATAGTTTTTCCACTCCTCTACACTTTGAACCAAAGCATACAACTCCCTTTCATACATGGAATAATTCACAATAGCCTCGGAGAAAGTATCTGAATGTTAACATACAAGCTTCCTTTTCTGCATAAATACAACACCAATGTTATACCTCCTAGCATCTGTTTCAATCTCAAACGGCTGTTGAAAGTCTGGTAAGGCTAGCACTAGTGTTGTGTTGATCTTCTCTTTTACCATGTTAAAGGATTTCTGTTGGTTTCCTCTCCACAGAAATGTCTACTTCACACTTGTCAATGCGTGTAAAGGGGATGCGATAATAGATAAGTTCACAATGAACCTTCTCCATTATTGTACCATGCCCAAAAAACTTCAGAACTATGTAGCTTTCATGGGCTCAGGTCATTTCATAATCACTTCTATTTTAGAGGGATCTATTTTCAATTTCCCATTATTGACTATCTGACCTAAATAAAATACAGAGGTCTTCCCAAACTCACACTTTGACAACTTTACATACATTTTCTCTTTTTTCAAAACATCAATCACTTTCTTCACATGACATACATGTTCATCCCATGTCCTACTATACACAAGAATATCATCCAAATATACAAGAACAAAATTATCAATAAAAGGCCTATATAAATAAATAAATAAATAAATATATTATATATTATATATAATATTAATATTATATATAATATATATATATATATATATATATATATATATATATATCATTCATTGACCTAATAAATGTGGCTGGATCATTACACGGTCTAAATGGCATCACCATCCATTCAAACAACCCCTATTTCGTTTTGAACACAGTGTTCCAAATGTCTTGTTCTACAACTCTAACTTGGTGATATCCACAATGCAAATCCAGTTTTTTAAAATAGACAACATTTTTCAACTGATCTAATAATTCATCTTAAGATCAAGTAGGAGGCTTGAGATCATCACCTTACCAACAAGTGACCAAGGAATGTGTTATCACTCAGGTTGTCCCTAGGCTCCTATTAGGGATACAACCGAGGTAACCACAAACCAATCTTCTGATTGCAAGTTCTAGCCCACCTGTAATCGGAGAGGGCTCTCTCCTTTTGATTCAACCTTAGTTGATGATTTTAGGCTAGCTTTCTGACTTCAAGGGAATGTTGACTGTGATTGGAAAGAAGGTAGGATTCTCGAACGAAGAGGCACAGTAAGGAGCTATAATTTTCGAACCATTGGGCATGGAGTCATAGATTGAGGCATGCGAGCGTTTTCTTGGTCACAAGGGGATACGGAGCGGGATAGCCACACAGGATACAATTTTCGGTCTGCTGAAAGTACAGAATGAACATCAGGGATGAAAGGCAAAAGAGAATCATTCCATCATGCTGACAAAGAGGAGAAATGGATGAGTGGGATCCCAGAGCAGTTAAGAATTCCTAAGACATGCACTCATGAATGAAAGAAATAGCGTAAACTAGATCATTTAAGAATACAAGCTCATAACTATTTCTGAAGAAAACATTTAAAAACGCAGAAATTGAACTTAAGGTATATTGGAACAAATCTTAAGCTATTCTTTTTTCCTGCGATTTAGAAAGGCGGAAAGGTGATAAAAAACATAAAATAAAACAGGGTAGAAGAACACTTATTGGATCATGTGGAAGCACAGGAATGCCGTGATCATTCCTTGTCCAAGAGAAAACATCAAGTTGTTTTGCAATCCATGCTTTCAGCAATCTTTGATTATGGAAATTATGACAGTTACAGTGCGAGTCTCTACTTAGAGAAGATGTTGGAAAGAAGACTGACCAACAACTACTGCCAACCAACCAACCCCTCACAACATTGTTTGGGGTGATATTTATAAACAAAATATCGGAAAGACATCATTACAAGTGACCTTGACAGGTCTGCTTAGAACTCTTCGAAAATCTAAATGCTGCTAGAATTAAATGCAAGTAAATCTTTTTGGCTGCGCTGGGGGCAGCTGAATCGGAACAGGTGACGAGGTGGCCCTTGGGGAACAGATGCGGTGCTGCTAGAGTGAATGTGCTTCGGGGCTGCAGTTCGGCTTTGGTATGAATTAAATGTGCAATGATTATGATTTGAGAGCTTCGTAGTTTCGCTCTCCTTCTATGGATCTGCTGGAAGATATTCAATTTTCTCTTGCTTGGGGCCGCTGCTCAAAATATTCGCGGATACACTTTGCCGCTGCATTGATGGCTTCCGCTGTCGACTGATACTCTTTGACACGCTTGATGCCTGCTGATTTGATCTGATACACTTTAAACTCCATGATTAATCTGTTGCTGTCTTCAAACCGGATCCTTTGGCATGATCGAGCGATTTTCGGGCTCTTTCGACGCGCAATGGGCTCAGAAATCAGAAGATTCCCTGAAGATTCCTCGAAATGGCCTATTTCCCGTAGCAATGCGCAATTAGCGCTTCACGCTCGCTAATCGCGCATCGGAAACTGCCTCCGTTTCTTGATCTGGAGCTCTGAAGTGCGATTTTTCTTCCTGCGCGAAACTTTTTCGGCTTTTTGGCTGCTGACGTAAGCATGGCGTCGGCTGTATGGCAGATGACGTGAGCTGTGGGTCCCTGGTACAGAGCGACGTGGTGAGGTATTGGATGCACTACGGTGAAGAGACTCCGATGCGATATCGCGTCGGCTGGGAACGAGGGGGGAATTGGTTTGGAGACTTGGCGCTTGCGACTGCCAATCGGCTATATCGCAATATCGCATCGGCGGAGACAAAGAGGTGAATGGATTGGAAACTCGGCGTTTGTGATCACCGATCTCCGATATCACAATATCGCATTGGCGGGGAACATATGGTGATGATTTTGCATGAAGATGAGAGTGCGAAGGTGTGATGCGAAATGGCTTTAAGGAGAAAAGAGTAGGTA
The DNA here is from genome assembly GCA_000404065.3 of Pinus taeda. NCBI lineage: Eukaryota > Viridiplantae > Streptophyta > Pinopsida > Pinales > Pinaceae > Pinus > Pinus taeda. The sequence goes on along the minus strand of APFE030182778.1, from coordinate 187,317 downwards.
AGTGGGTGTGAAGGGCATTTGAGGTTTCAGAAGACATCCGATTACCTCGGAGGGATTTTATACTTTGGAAGGAGTCCATCGTATCTGGGAGGTGGTTTTGGAGGTTAGGGGCTATTGCTGAGTTTCAAATAAACTGAACAATTCCCGGGAGTTCTTATGGTTATTTTTCAACCAGGGGGAGGGATATTACGTAGGGGAATTTTTACTTAATATTAATAAGGGGATGGGAATAATAGGGAGCTAAATAATAATGTTAGTGGTTAATATGGAGATGGTAAGAAAGCGCGAAGTTCGGGAGAGCTTAGGCTATTACAAGGGGGTAGGACCATACTTTGGGGGAAAATATGGAACAACTTTGAGTAAAGCAGATCTTTACTCAAGCCAGTATTTTGGAGATGATGAACTTAAGAGGTGTCAAGCAGATCTTGACCTCTTTTGGGGATGTTAGTTAATGATTGGGGAAAATAGAGAAGGGGAGTCAGTTATACCTCTTTTGAGCTTTTGCTTACAAATCCTTGCTGATTATGTCCTGCATGATATGATACCTGAAAACCTGGAACTGGTCAGCAATTCAACAACCTCAGAACTACCTACCCAGCCTACTTGCCTAGCATTTTTTCTTCTTTTATTTGGGGGTTCACTTAGACTTGCAAACCCGTCATTCATTTTTCTTTTGATGCTTTCCTATCTACATACTACCCTTATTTCTTCCGGAGCCCATTTTAAGCTGTTGGGCTCATCTATTTCTCTACCTATCTAAGAATTTGCCAAGATTAAACTGTTTGGACAGATTTACAATCTCTATATTCTAAAACAGGAAATTTAAACCTAGGGAGACCAAGATTAAACTATTTGGACCTCCCTTTAACCAAAATAGCGATACCGGGATAATTTTACAAAATTTGAAGGCAATTGAATGAACTTGAAGTAGCCTTCTTCATTTGGAGACTGTTTGAGCAAATATGGAGCATTGCAGCAAGAAAAGTACAACATATTTGGCCTGTGAAATGCCAATCATGAAAAATGAATACCTGCTGCAGCAGGAAGCTAACAGAATGATCGATCACAAGACCTAAGGTAGGCTCCGAAATTTTCATGCGAGCCAAAAGTTTGGAGGGTGGTTGTAGCTCGTACAACATTGGCGACACATTGGTAGAACTCCATATCTCTATATGGACCTTATTTCATGAAAAGCGAGTCTAGCCTTTCGAGAAGTACTGTTTGATTGTTTGATCGTGATTTCTTCCTGTTAGGTCCCTATAATACTAGTGATTCCTGCATGACTATTGTCATTTTAGTAGGGGTGATTTTAGGGGCGAATGTTCGCCGTTTGGCGAAATTAAGGGGTTTTAAATTTTTAGTGGGCCAATATTTTGTGTCATAGTACATTTTCACAAATCACCTCAAATAGCCCACCTTATTTTAAGGGAGAGGGTAAAAAAGGTGAATTTAGCCCTTGAAATTAGGAGTTACAACCTTCCATTCACCCATTTTCAAGAATAGGTTTTATTTAAGTGAATCCATTCGCCCATTTTCAAGAATAGGTTTTATTCAAGTGAATCCTATGGGCCAAATATCATATTTATAAAAGAGGTATGGTAAATTAATAAAAATATAAATAAATGAGAGGTATGGTAAATAAATAAAACATTTTTTTATATTTACTCCATAAGTCACCTTATATACATGCAAGGGTGT
>APFE030182778.1:166655-185064 GCA_000404065.3 Pinus taeda | reverse complement strand
GGGAAATTCTATCTTAGATCCATCTTAATTCTGGGTCTACCAAGTGCTCAGAGGGATAAATAGATTTCATCCCCCTAAGAGTGGTAGATGTGGAGTTAAGATGGATATAGGTTGGTTTTATGATAATGAAGATATTAAATAGACTTAGGAAATTATATTGTAAAAACATCTTAAGGTGAATGGTTAAAGCATAGACATTGGACAAGTATATTTGTATACTTCTGTTTTAAACTGAAACAAATCCAGGGCTAAAAGGAATGGATTGATTGCACTAGTATAACTTTCCAACATATGCTGGATTAAATAGATTGTCATTTGTGTAATTTTTCTAATTGCAAACGAGAACATACTTGTGTATTGGTAGGGTGGTTACAAGGTCCCTAGAAGTGGAGTAAACATATTGTAATTTGGGTAATTTTTCTAATTGCAAACAGGAACATACTTGTGTATTGGAAGGGTAGTTATGAGGTCCCTAGAAGTGATGAATTTGAATTTTTCTTGGTTTTATATATAGTATTAGGTTTTTTCTCATGCTTTTTGTGAATGGCACGGGTGAATTTTATCTTACAGTAATTTTGATTTCAAAAGATATTTTAAAGAAACGCAATGATTTCATTTGTGTATTCAATAAACACAAGATTTTATAATTGAGTAAAATATTCGCCATGCCTGATAAGAGATTCACCAAAAAATTATATATACATATCATATTATTGATAAAATCGCCTTCCATTTTTCCTATATACCATGGAGATTCGCCCATTTACTATACATGAAAATTTAGGGTGGGGTTAAAATTTTCCCTGCATTTTAGCCCTTATAATTGTTGTTGTGCCCCTATTCTCCCCATATTATTATTATTATGCACCATAAAAGCCCACTATTTTTATTTTTGTGCCCTTATATTATTATTGTTATGTCGGCTTTGATTATATTGTGATCCCTTAGACTCCTATATATAGAAAGGAGGTTTTTTCATTTGTGTCATCCAAGGATTGTTCATTTGTCTAATGTAAAGCATGTTTCCCTCTCGAAGATGTTGATTCTGAAGTCGTTGATCTACTTTTTCTATCATTTTGTGGCTGGTTTCCTAACATTTGGTATTAGAGCTTTGGATTCTAGGGTTTCGCTGCTCCAAACAAGTCACCATGAAATTTTCTCCATAACATTTTATCTAGAAAGTTTCAGAAGTTAAAAAAAAAACCCATTTGATCTGAAATCATTCTGAACATCATATCCAAATTTCCGATCTTGTCTCACTATATCTTCAGAGATACGAGCTGAGGAAGTTAGGGTTTGTGAAAAATCCCAAATCACATTCCAAATAGGTGACCTTGGGAACATCGTCATAACTTTCTATCTAAGCATAAGATTGAAATTTCATAAGAAGTTATAAAAATATGACAAACTGTAGTTTTCTGTGTATCTTTTTCAGATCCAAAGGTTGAAACAGCGAAATGTGGAACATCGTACAAGTTCGCTCTACTGAAAAATTATATAATGAGTTCATTTTGGGAGATTGGGCATAAATCTACCTTGGATAATCCAATGTTTATCATACTGGTGGCCTTAGAAAGAGGACACAAAGGGCTACCACAGGAAGCCATTTCAAACCTTGGAGATCCACAATTACGGAGATAAAACAGATTCAATATCGAGCTTCTACAAAGTGAAAAAAGGTGTGTAGTATTCTTAAAATTTTGCATAAGTTTGGGTTGAAAAATTAGTTTGAAGTTAAAAGGGCATAGTGAAGCATAATTATCATTAATTGATGCCCCGAAGAAAGAAAATGGAACCACCTAGTAAGTAACCTAAAAGCTCTAGCATGACTCATGAAGACGAGGAAGAAATGCAACATGGTATATCACAATTACGAGACCAAGTGCAACAAATTTCACTCTTACAAAAGGTAACATAAGCTAATATTGATGGTTTAAAGAAAGGCGTGGAAGCTAAGATGTATGGCATGGAGGCTAAAATGAATGGCATGGATGCTAAGATGGATGGTATAGAAGAAGAAATGAAAGGCAACATGGAAGATTTGAAGATAGATTTGACTAAGATGCTACAAGAAATGCTTAATAACGGTGAATGGGTAGTAAAGGAAACTCACAATGAGAACAAAAGAAGTGTTAATCATGATTTCATAGACTCCAACATTAGATCGAAGACCCACCATGTTTCAAATATATATATGATGAAGTTTGATGGTAAGGATCCCATAACATGGATACTACAAATGGAGACATATTTCAATCTCCATAATGTGCAAAACACACAAAAGGTACGCATTGTAACTTTATATTTGGAACCAAATCATTTTGTAAGGTATCAATTGCTTTGCTATCGTAAAAAAATTGTCACTTGGAAAATTTTTACAGAAGAAATGATAGCACATTATGTGGATACAAAAAGCAACACTTTTTTTAGCTAATTGATAAACCTCAAACAAAAGGGTTCAATGATGGAGCACATTGAGGACTTCCAAAAATTGAATATAAGGGTAAAAGATATTCTAGATGAGCATAGGATTTATGTGTTCATAGGGAATTTAAACGATAACATCCAACATGAGGTTCACCTTTGGGAACTTGACTCATTGGAGAAGTCATTCAGGTTGACAAGAAAAATTGAAAGAAAAATTATGGCAACAAGGAAGCCTACCACTCACAACTATATGGATGGAAGTGTTCATTCCCCTAGCCTTCCACAACCTACAAGATTGACACCCCAACAACTCAAAGAAAAAAGAAAAAGCGGGCTTTGTTACATGCTTGATAGAAAATACACTAAAGTTCATAAGTGTGCTCAAAATAAATTATTTTACATAGATTGTGAAGAGGAAGAAAAGGAACAACAAATGTCAAAAGAAGAGGATATACACCAGGAACAAACCCTAGAGAAAGAAGAAATGAATCCGACCATGTCTTGTAATGCATTGGCCGAAATTATCACTCCTCAAACTAGCAAGATAGAAGGACATATCAAGAAGAAAAAGGTAGTAGTGTTGATTGATTCAGGTAGTACCCATAATTTTATTCATTGTAATATAGCCAAGGAATTGAATTGCTTCTTATATCTAACAACAGAGTGTCAAGTGATGGTTGCAAGTGGAGGAACCATAAATTTCTCCGAAAAATGCCATAATATGAAGTTATCCATGGGAGAATATGTATTAAATAGCCCAATGCTTTCCATTCCAATGGGTGGTGTTGATGTTGTATTAGGAGTCAAATGACTACAATCCTTGGGTACAATAACTTTTAATAAGCAAGAACTTTTCATGAAATTTTCTTTGGAAGGAAAGGAAGTTTAATTAAGAGGTACCACAAGGAAACCAACAAAGATAATGAGCTCTAACGGAATGACAAATCTTCTAAAGAAATAACAATGAGGTGTAATTTCACAATTATGTTTGCTAGAGGTTCCCACATCAAAACAATCTATTTTTCCATATCTCCACAAATCTTGGACAATCATTCCAAGGTGTTTGAGACTGACAAAGTTCGCCCACCTATTCATGATCATGATCATGCTATTCATTTGATTCTAGGAAGTGTTCCTCCAAACATTAGGCCCTACAGATATTCCTATGCCCAAAAGAGTGAAATTGAACATATGGTTGTAGAAATGCTAGAGGCCGGTATAATTCAACCTAGTCAAATTTCTTTCTCTACTCCAGTAGTACTGGTGCACAAGAAGGATGGATCATGGCACATTTGTTCGGATTATAGGGAGCTCAAAAATCTCACTATTAAAGATAAATTTCCCATTCTTGTCATTGATGAACTATTGGATGAACTGCATGGATCAATTTACTTCACCTAGATGGATATTAATTTAGGATATCATCAAATCAGAATGAAGACTGGAGACATTCTGAAAACAAAATTTAAAACTCATGAGGGTCATTATGAATTTTTGGTCATTTTATTTGGCCTTACCAATGCACCTTCTACATTTCAAGGTTTGATGAATTCCATTTTCAAACCCTTCCTGAGAAAATTTTTGTTAGTATTTTTTGATGATATACTAATCTATAACAAGTCTTGGAAGGATCATTTTAAACATGTTGACAGGGTGCTCAAACTATTGGAGGACAAACAATTATATGCAAAAAGCTTCAAATATTTATTTGGAGTATAGGAGGTGGAATTTCTGGTTCATATTGTATCTCATGAAGGTGTTAAGGTACACCTTAGCAAAATTAAAGCCATTAAGGAATGGAAAATCCCCACATCCATAAAGCATCTGCGAGGATTTCTCAGGTTGACAGGGTATTACCGCAAGTTTATTAAGAAGTATGGGAGAATAGTAGCACCTCTAACAACATTATTGAAGAAAGATGCATTTTTATGGCCTCTAGAAGCAACGAATGCCTTTGAACATACTAAATATGTAATGTGCCAAGCACCAGTCTTAGCTATGCTAGAATTCAAAAAAACATTTATTGTGGAATGTGATGCCTTAGGAAATGGAATTGGCGTTTTTTTAATGCAAGAAGAAAGAACCATTTATTTCGAAAGTCATCCAACCAATGAAAAGTATTTACACAAAGCTATTTATGAGAAGGAAATGTTGTCAATACTAGATGCACTTAAGAAATGGAGACCCTACCTAATGGGAAGATACTTCAAGGCAATAACAGATCATGATAGTCTTAAATACTTTTTAGAATAAATATTATCTTCAGAAGAGCAGCAAAAATGGGTCACAAATATGTTGGGTTATCACTTTGAAATCATCTACAAAATAGGAATGAAAAATGTTGTGGCAGATGCACTCTCAAGAAAGGATGAGGATGTGAAAGTATTTGTTTGTCCCATTTCTATTATCCAACCAGATTGGATAAACGAAGCAAGGGATGAATGGAAGAATGACGAAGAAGTCTAGGCACTCATTCAAAAGATACAATAAGATCCCAGTACATTTGATACATTTAGCTAGAAAAATGATTCATTATGGTACACATATTGCTTATACCTATGTAAGAATTCCCAACTCAAACAAAATATTCTTATGGAATTGAACACCTCTCCCTTAGGAGGGAACTCATGATTTTTAAAAAATTACCACAGGGTTAACAAGGAATGTTTCTGGGATGGCCTTAAATATGATATTCAAAAGTTCATGGCAGAATGTTTAGTTTGCCAACAAAATAAAGTTGAAACAATTAAGACCCTGGGTCTATTACAACCTTTATCCATTCTAAGTCAACTTTGGGAGGATGTTTCAATGGATTTTATCATAGATTTACCCAATTCTGAAGGAAAGAGTGTCATCATGGTGGTAGTGAACAAACTTACCAAGTATGCAAAATTTTGTGCATTGTCACATCCATTTAAATCCAGTACAGTTTCTACTGCATTTATGGAAATAATTCAAAAGCTACATGGAAACCTGAAGATTATTGTAAGCGACAGAGATTCCATTTTCACTGGAAATTTTTTGACATAATTATTTTCTTGTCTTGGTACTTTGTTAGCTCATAGGTCATCTTATCATCCTCAATTTGATGGGAAAACTAAGATAGTAAACAAATGTTTGGAATGATATCTTCGTTGCTTTGTATCTAATAAACAAACACAATGCGTCAAATGGTTGCCTCTGGTTGAATGGTGGTATAACACTTCCTTCCATACTGCAGCAAAAATGACACTGTTTATGGCACTTTATGGATATCACCCACCACCCATCACATCGTATTCAAGAGAAAATTATAAGGTTAAAGCAGTGGAAGATCACATCGAGCATCAACAACAAGTTTTCCAACTATTAAAGGATAACCTAACTTTGGCACAAAATAGAATGAAACAATAGGCATATCAACATTGTAGAAAAATAAGTTTTGAAGTAGGTGATGGGATATTTCTATGGCTACAACCACATAAAAAAATGTCCCTCAAGCAAGCTAAGAAGGATAATAAATTATCACCAAATTATTATGGTCCGTACAAGTTGTTGCAAATGATTGGTACTATGGCATACAAATTGAAGCTTCCTATAGCTTCCTGAGTGCACCCAATTTTCCATGTTTCATTATTAAAGAAGGTTATTGGTGACAAGCTCCCAATTCAAACAATATTTCCATAACTTGACGAGGAAGGAAAAATAACATTGGAACCTGAAGCACTCACAGAAACAAGAACTCGACGGCTACGAAATTGATCAATTTCAGAGTATCTTGTCAAGTGGAAGAACTAACTCGTTGAAGATTCCACATGGGAGGATGAGAATTTTATACAAAAGCATCCATAACTACTCAAGCGTTGAGGACAACACCTTTTTGAAGGAGAGGGGCATGTTAGGTCCCTATAATACTAGTGATTCCCCCATTACTATTGTCATTGTAGCCCTTATCGTTATTGTTGTTCCCCTATTGTCCCCATGTTGTTATTATTGTGCCCCATAGAAGCCCACTATTGTTATTGTTGTGCGCTTATATTATTATTGTTATGCCGGCTTTGATTATATTATGAACCCTTAGATTCCTATATATAGAAAGGAGGTTTCATCATTTGTATCATCGAAGAATTGTTCATTTGTGTAATGTAAAGGAGATTTCCCCCTCAAAGAGGCTGATTCTGAAGTCGTTGATCTATTTTTTCTATCTTTTTGTGAGTTGGTTTCCTAACACTTCCACACTAGCTTGTGTGAAAGATGTAGTCTCTACCATTCTCTTGATCAGTCAGCACATATTCCAAGCCAAGTCAACTTAGATTTTTTGATTGGGGATGAGGGGTCTATTCGTGCACAATTCATATAGATGTTAGGCACGGGATCCCCCAAGGGTAGCTTTGGGGCTTAGATCCCATATTTTGGTCCAAATTTGTAATTCCAATGTAAAGGCTCTGGATTTTGTGGGTGTGGAGTGCGTTGTTGTTAAAGAGTGATGCAAGAGCATCATGGTTCCGAAAATGTGTACATTTAGTAGAATCTGGGTGGTATTGTGTTTTCAAAAGACTGATTTTCCTAAGTATTTAATTAATGTATTTTTAAATATTTTGAGTGATTTAGGAGAGACATTTAGAATAGGAGTTAATTAAATATTGTGAGGATATTTGCAAATGTTCTCGAATGTAGGATAACATGAGTGATGATGAGTAATTAGTATGGATTGAGATATTGTAAATATTAGAAAGTAGTTCATGATTTATGGAGGATCCTTAGGATTAGTTGAAAGTTGAGATCCTCAAGGGATAAAGAATATATTTTAGGAACTAATTGAGGACTTTTAGGATTCTTAGGATTTAGTTGAGAAGACTGAGCATCTAAACCAGAATTGGAAAACAAATCCTTTTATTTAAATGTAAACCTCAAGGGCATAATAAAAAAAAGGCAAAATGAAGAATAATCCTTAGATAGGAAATAGATAGGTTTTGGATTGTAGCCTATGGGCAGTAAGAGGAGAAAGGCCATTGATTAGAAGATCAGGCCAAAGAGAGAGAGACTCTTATGTAAATACTTGTTTATTAATATAAACAACTCAATTTTGACTTCATATGTGTGTATTGAGTAATTGAGATATAGATTGTGTTTGATATTGAGTTATTTTGTGTAACATAGGTTGCAGGTGTAGAATCCAAAGGAAAAATAAAGAGAAGAGTCATGCAAAAAAAGGGAACCAAAGATAGAAAGGTCGAGAAGAATTCCTTTATGAATTCGAGGAGAATTGATAGAGGACATAAGAAAAGATAAGAAGATAAGATATGGCCAAGTGGAGATCAAATTATGATCATGGTGAAATGTTCCATTACCGTTGGAGATAATCACATGATTATGGAGGGTATAGATACACTGATAAAGAATTCAAAGGGTAGCATTGACCTTATGCTAGACCTGTATATGGTATCAATAAAAGGCAAAGAGAACGATGTTTTGTGGATCATCATAATTAAATGCTCAGTGTAGCAAACCCGGAGATGAAGTCTAATTGGAAGCTGGAGTGGAGTAACATTCAATGATCCATGTTGAATTTCATATGAGTGCCAAAGGAAAGAAGAAATAGTGTTATAATCTATTGGAACAACAGATGGGAAGATCTGCGTGTGTGGAGTTGGAATGTTATAAACTGGCATGAAGATTTATCATGGAAGTCTGGTTCCTGAGGAATTGGAGCCAAAGTGAAACAAGCGAAGGTGAAATGCGTAACTGAGGATTGGATTGGAGCTGTAAGTTTAAGGAATATTGAACAACGTTAGGAGGTATCCATAATTGCATGTTGGGATCCTTAGTTTCATAGTTGGGTCAAAACATGGTTAGAGGAAGGAAATCAAATGTTGAATTTGATGTCATGGGAAATGCGCTTAGAGAAGAATGTTATCAAAGTCATCATGTCAAGAGCAGAGAGGCATAGGATATTAATGGCAGGAGATTAATGGTAGAGGAATAAACTGCGGGGATTAGAAGTGTATGAATGTATTGATCATGGCTAAAGGCCCACGCTAAATCCTAGCTGTCAATCTCATTTTCAGTCACAGTCAACTATGGAGGTTAAGCTGCATTTAATCTGTGTGCTAGTTGAAGGGCCGCAGACCGTAGGATTTGATGGCCTCCATTATCCAATGGATATTGGGCCATATAAGGATTAGACTTTAAATTCGAATGCGGACGCAAACTTTTATAGATTAAGGATTTATAATCCTTATCAGCTCCGTAAGGGTGGTTAAGTGTCGTGTAAGCTTCAGATCAAATCAAGCCAGGTCAACTGAGTTTTTCTGATTGGGGATGAGGGGTATATTGGTGCAAAAGTCATATAGCTACTAGGCACAGATAGCCCAAAGGAAGTTTTGGGGGTTAGAGCCCATATTTTGGTCCAATTTTGTAATTCCAATGTAAAGACTCCACATTTTGTGGGCGTGGAGCGTGTAGTTGTTAAAGAGTCATAGGGCTTTCCATCCTTATTTTGATAATGTAATGTCGGCTATAGAAGCTCTACCGAGGGTCTGTGGACTATGGGATTGTATAAATAGAGCGAAGCTCTAAGTAGTCAGAGGCTCTGCAGCTAACTGCACAGAGGCATAATAGTCCTAGTTGAGTGTGCGAACCCCTACAACTGAGTGCGCAGGGTGAGTCAAGTCTGTAATCATCTGGAAGTATTATAAATAGAAGTATTCTATCATTTTTGCATATTTATTTCCTATTTATGCATCTATTATATTGGGTATAAATTTCACTTATAATGCTTATATGATGCGTGAATGTGTATAACTGTATTGGTTAAGTGAACACCAATAAGAAAATTTGTTTTCGTGAAGCTAACTAATATTTGTTAATAAGATAAGTAAGATACTTAGTGTAGTTTAGGAGATATCGCAGCTCACTACTTAAGCAGCATGAAAGGACTTCATCCCCTGGTTAGGGCTACACGAAGGCCGATGGTAACACTTTGTGAAGGTGCTAAAGGATAGAGCAGAGAGTGAAGCAACCTGTGCAAAGGCAGGTATAGTTGGAATAAACAAACATCACAACCATCTCAATGGTGCAAAAACTTGGTTCCAGCATCCCCCCATACTACTTCAAGTGAGACTTTGATTCACGCTCCGCGGGATGATACCGAAAGGGCCAGTAGTGTAGGGATTTGTTTGGCTAACCAACATTGAACCTAGGTTAGGCCCCCTTAAGCCAATAAATGGTTCTGTTTCCAGGACCAGAATCTGCATAGAGATGTGTGATGTCGTATCATTTGAATCCAACTAAGAAAGAAATTGAAGGCTGGTTGGACAGAAGAATTCACGAGTTCGTAGCGGAGGAAAACAGAAAACCACGACTATCAAAAGAACAGTGGTTAGATAGTTGCTTGTATATGGAGATCCATGAAATATTTTTTGCATCCTTCCCTACTGAGATATACGAGTGGATTGTGAAGCTAGTAGAGCTAGTGCAAGGGTTGGAAGCATCAGAGGATAAGATCGTATGCACCATCAATCATTGACTCGATCGTATTATAGGAGGATTTGTTACTGAGTTCGCGGTCGACACCTTAGTCAGCTACAACGAGGTAGAGAGATGCTTTCTCAAAGGACCACAAGGTAATTACGTAAATTTTTTGAATACTTGGATTAAACTTCTATTATGCGAAAAGCGGGTTATGTAGTTACCTTGATGTTTGGAGCTACGCGAAGTGAAAAGGTTTACAGGAATGAAGGAAATAAGGATCTAGAAAATAGCCGCTTGATTTCACCTCTACAAGGGGATGAGGAAGGGATCAAAAATGTCTCTCCGTGAAGTGTTATTCATCTGATAAGACAAGGAATTCCACGAATACCACCTCCGCCCACAGCACCACCACTTCACCTCCAACTTCACTAATATCACCTCCACCACCACCGTGATTGAATATGGTGAACACAGTGAAGTTGCCTTTGTTCAAAGGGTTGAGAAATGAGGATTTGAACCAATTCTGATTCATAATGAAGGCTATATGGGAAGCTCAAGGTGTTCCTAACAACCATATAAAGAAAGAAACACTAGTTAGCACCCTGCAAGATCGCGCATTGACCTGGTATACTGAGTACTCCAACAATAACCCGAATGCGAGAGTAGCGGACATCGAAGCAACACTAAATAGGGAATTTAGTAGGCCTAAATCTGAAGCACAGTTGGTTATTAGACTCAAAGATATCACGATTCTACCAAGCAAGATGCCTTGGGAACATGATTAGAGGCTGAAACATATGATTCACAAAGCCAATATGAGTCTAACAGATGGACAACATCACGATGATTTCTAGCTTCACTACTACCACACCTAAGGAGTGCATTGTCACAACAGAAGGTAACAACTCAGGTAGAGGCCTTGGAGATTTCTATGAGACTACATGAGACCTTGATGCAAGATCGTAATCTGGGAGTCCAACAGATCCATGTGCAGCTAAAGAATTTGTGCCTTGAGATGCAAATCTTAAAGCAAGATAGGACATTTCGACCATAAGTGCACGAAGAAGTATGGTGCGTAAAACGAAAGAGTCAAGGTCATGACAAATACCAATGCCCGGTCTTTAAAAATTACCTTACAAGAAGAGGACCGATGCCTCTTAGTCTAAACTCAAGTAGGACCTAGTGCGGTGCCTCCTTTGTGGTGCGCTATCTGTCAAGTAGCTAGAAAGCATGCCACAGATAACTACCAGTTGTTACAAAAGTATAAGCAAACTCCGCAACAGTTGTTCTGCAGCTTTGTTAGGTTGGTGGGACATGATGAGTGTGCTTGTAGGAGCTTTTAATTGCTGATGGATAGAACTCCCACCTATAGGGTTCAGGGCGAAATGCGGCCCCTTAACCAGAATGCAGGGATGGTATGGACAGGATTTCAGGGGCGCGGACAAGGCCGAGGCAGAGGAGGACCTTGTATAGGTTGTAGATAGTTGATTTTCTATAATTTTAGAGGTCCAGGACACTACGCCCATGATTGTACTAATCCAACATGTCTATCAGGCAAGTATTGCACGTTGTTTGATACCGAGATAGAAGATTGTCCTACGCTGATAGCTAGGATACATGACAAAGGAGCGTTACTGTTATAGACATTTTTGGGCACTGCAACCCCAATCATAAATCTCCATAAACTAAGGGCTCCTAAGTCCCTAAAGGTGTTGCTTCACTACGTAAAGGAACAAGGTCAGCTGATTACATCATCTCCCAGAAGTTCTCCACTAAAAACTGCTCAGAAATGGTCAAAACTGGACCATACTGAATACCCAGTGCAGAGGGTGCGATGCATATCACCTTCCCAGTGTAAAGGTTGTGATGCATACTGGATGGCCCCTCTGTAGGGTGCGATGGGCGAGAATGGACAAATGGCAGAGACAGTTTGCGAGGTGGAAGATCATTGAATCTTCCAGAAGCTTCCCCTCTGACACTTGCCTCTCTGTTTTCGACTAGGGATGAGTAAGAGATCATCAGTCTCCAAGTGGAATGAAGAACTATCAAAGAGTGGACACTAATGAAAACCCCAGAAAATGACTCACCCCTCTACAATCATCAATATATGGATCCCTCATCATAGAGATCCAGAGGCTGGAATCTTGTATCTTGTAGAGAAGTGTTGTTGGTTTTCTGGTGAAACTTCATAGTGTTGGGTGATCTAAGCTTTACTTGAGGTGAAGGAGGGCTTTCTTGCTGGAGGATGATGTTGGGTCAAAACTATTAGTTGTCATCCTCTTGCTAATCTTGATATTAATAAAGCTATTCAATTTTTCCTCCATATTCTTGTATGTTTGATTGTATATGCATTTGTGTGGTTAATACATATATAGTCCTGTGTTATTTATGAATATAGATCTCTGTTCTTCGATAGTATTATGCTGCTTTGATTCCATAGGTGCTCTTTGAAGCTGGGCATACGAAGAAGAAGCGGCAAAGATCTATCAGGAAGGAGAGGAATTAAGCAAGGAACCAAGCACAAGACTAAGGTTGGTGTCCTTTGTTCCACTCTTATCTATTTTTCATAAAGGAAAGTGAAAGTAGTCTTTACTTGTTTGTTTCTAAGATAGCTACCAGTCTTAGTGGGAATAGCAGCTCCGAGTGACCACTATTCCCGGTAACAAAATGGTGACTCCACTGGGGAGCGAATAGATTGTTTGTTAGTCTATCTTTGTTTGTTTTATAAACTTACAGATAGAGCCTGAAGTCAAGCCAGCTAGCCTTCGAACTACATTTGTTATGCAAATGCAAATTAGATCAATGCTGCTTCAGTCTATCTCCAGGTTTTGGTTTATAAATTGAACAATCGATCTGCAAACGTTCTAATTGCCCTAAGTGTTGGCTCTAGTAACCTCCTTAGATCAACCCTTGTGATTTACATTTAGTCAACATCACTTACTCGGCCTAAATCCCTGAACTGAACTATAAATTGTGAGCAAAGACTAGTTAAAAGTCTCGCACTGGTACCATCGCACCCTCCCTTCAAGGCAGTCTATATGCATTGCACTTCCCGTGTGCAGTAGGTGAGATGCATATTGGATTCCCTATGTGACAGGTGCGATGGTTAGGGAAGGTTAATTTTACCTTCAGACTTTTGTTTTTCTTCACTATTTTCAGTTCTATTCAGGAGTTTTGATGTCTGTGGTCAGTATATCTCTGTGAAAACCCCCTTCTCTTCCATCTTTCAGCCTCTATTGTGCAAAGAACTGTAAGTTTTTTTATGTATTGTGCGCCATTTTCAGTTCTCTTTTGCAAAGAAGTAGCGTAGTCGAACTGTCGTTTCTTAATTTGAAAGTGTCATAAGTGTCGTTTTCAGCCATAGAAGAGAATCCCATTGTTCTTGATAGTCGATTGTATTGTTACTCTTGTATATTATTTGAATTAGTAGTTTTTAAAGTGTCGAAAATAGTTTTCATTTCGAAATCGCAAAGTGTTGCCCTTATCTTCACTTCATTTTGAAAAGAAATTTGTTAAGTATTGTCGCTTTGAAAATAATTCAGATTTGCACTTAGCTTTCTTATCATCATTCCTACATTAAGAAGGCTGAAATACATGCATGTGCATTTGCATTTAGACTGCTTGGTTTGATTTAGGACAGTGCATTTAGTGTGTGCTCTATGCTCTTTGTTGAAAGACTCTTAATTTTCTTTCCTTAGTAGCTAGGATTTTCATTGCCAAAAGAAGATTAAACAGTTGTTTATCATCTTAGACTGCATTTTAGGAATTGTATACACATTACGCGGTGAACCTGAAAGGAAATTTTTTAAACAAGATCAACTATAAAATAAATTTAATGAATCTAAAAATGCTTTGGAACCTAATGCACAACATCTAGAAGTCTAGGCTAGAGACGTATTCCAGCATCGTAAAACCTGGTAACTGTTGTTTTCATTGTTGGTCGGGTGATTCCTCCACTCTGAGATGACAAGTGCCAATATGGACTTGTGCTCCCACGTACCGTTGAGTATATATTGGGAGACCACAATAGGCTATATCCTTTATCCTTAGGAAGTCGTGTCTGCCTCCCTATCGATCGCAATGCACTAAACACAACATTCGGGAAGGTTGACTGTCGTACCGTAAAAAGTATTCTACAGTTTTGCGATTGGTTTGGTAATCCGCTTTGCCTAGATTTCTAGAGAAGTCTATTTCATTCCTTTTCAGACTCCTTAAAAGAAAAGGTCCATCTGAGCACTTGTCACTTTAGGCTCATTAAAAATCGAAGGTGACTAGAGTCATCTTTTGTTTTTTCTCGACTCTTAAAAATTGAAAAAACAAGTTGTGTCAAAGCATCTAAAATTTATTTTAATTTGGAATAACATCACAAGTTCCCTCGTTGGTCTTTAGGTTGAGAAAAATGGAGTCTACCCACCATGGATTTCCCCTTGGAGGAAATCCTAGTCCTTTCTCCTCTTAGGGAGATGTTGGTGCACCCCATATGGCCACATTGTCACTTCTAGGGTTGACGATTGGTTTGCCCATATGGCTCTTCTCTACCTTTGTGATTCAGAATACCGTAATTCCTGAACAGTCAAGTTAGAAACTAGATGATACTAGAGTTACCCCCCATCCTTCTACTTCGTCTGTTTCTCCCTCTCCTCCTTCTTCTTCACTTGATGAAGTTGGTAAAGATAAAGATCAAGTAACTGAGAAGAAGAAGAAGAAGCAGAAAGAGAAAAAAGAAAAGAAGAAGAAGGAACCAAAAGTGAAAGGGGGCAACCATGCGTCGTCTAGCGAAAATCCTCACACTGCATCGTCTAAACCTAAATCTCCATGTGTCATTTGCAAAGGAGACCACTATCATCGAGATTGTCCTTGCATCCCTCAGATCTTAAGGGACTAGTCTCCTCGTTTGCATAATCCGGTGTCGTCAACCTCTGATGATCATGTTGAAAGTACAGCATCAACCAGTGAAAGCAAAGTATCTGGAGAGAAAAGGAATCGCAAATTTCCTTGTAAATTGTGTGAAGGCGATCATGCCGTCCACCGTTGTCCCTTCCTACACGAAGCTAAAAGAGTTTTGGATGACCGTCCTCCTTCACCGCTACGGCTCCCTCCTGGATATAAGAAACTCTTGCTGAGTCCACCACTGGTTGAAAATCTTGCTGGCACGCCATTGTGGTCGGCCGAAATGTCTATCATTGAAAATGAACCCTCTGAATCCATACTACACGAAAGTCAAAAGGTCGAGGCGGCAGTTGACCCGGTCTTGCCTTTAGAAGGTTCATCTTCGAATGATACTATCATTGAAGAGAAAGAGAATGACACCGTTCAAATTCTTTTCATAAACACAGACTCCGATGAACTTGGGGGCAGTCTACCTGTTCCTTTACCGCAGGAAGGAATTTCATCAGAGTCATATCCGGTCGTCTATTCAGTCCCACCTCCAAGCAACCTAGTCATTTCCTTCAATTGGAATCTACTAGGCAGACCCTGTGTACCAGCTAGTGTACCATTCAGAATCATTGTACAAGCTTACAAAATGGTCATGGCTGGTACCATCATAGATGAAGGGGCTTCTGTGAGTATCCTTTCCTCAACTGCTTGGAAAGCACTTGGTTTGCCATCGCTTTTGCCTAAAATGAGAAATCTGACACGCTTTGACAAAGGAACCAATCGACCGTTAGGGATCCTTCCCAATGTGCCCATTACTTTGAGAAGGAAAACTATTCACATGAACGTGATGGTAGTCCAAAGACCCCTGGATTATAATCTACTCCTTGGGCGTGAATATATTTATTGCATGGGAGCCGTCATCTCCTTACTCTTTAGAGTAATGTGTTTTTCGCATGAAGGCAGAGTGGTCAAGCTCGTAGACCAACTGTCATTCCCCAGTTCACACATAGCAAATAGTCAAATGCCATCCCTAAATGGTATTTTCATGCAAGGAATGTCTCATCGATCTCCAGTCCGTCCCCCTGATGAGCGCGAGTGATTCAGGAAGATATGACTGAAACCCAGGGGGCATGCACCCTGGTCTGTTTCAGCAGGAAAACCTTGGGTATAGAGTAGGTTTCCATGGAGGATATATGACCATTCTGACACACCCGTTCGTTTAGCAAAATGGGATTAGATTGGAATAATATTCCCTCGTCAAAGTTATGTGAGTGGAGTTGACTGCGCCACTCACCTTTGTCTATTTCGGTAGACATCGCCAAGGAAGCATTTTGTCTGTGACGTGGATGGAGAGCTTTCATATGGTAACCTGGGAATTTTTCACTATACCTGGGGGCATGCAAACCTTTTTGCATGCAAGCGAAGAGCGATCCTAGCTTGCATAAAGAAAGGATCCGAGGCAAAGCTTTAAAATGTGCAAGCCCCATAAAAAATGGCATCTTAGATGAGATATCCATATTATATGACTGGCACGAGCAGTTTTAACACAAAATTCAAGCTCGTTAAAAAATAAACATAAGCAATGAGAAAATGTTTCCCCCAAAGTTTAAGCTCATTAAAAAATGAACCAATTTTCCGGTAAATAACCATTGTCAATGAATTATCATCAACTTTTGAGCCTTGGTCATGTTCTCATCATCACCTCCACTCTGTTTTTTAGCCGATCATTCACCTCCATTTGATTGTTTACCCTTTTGAGGAACATTTGTGAAGAGTGATTCTATTGGCCATCCTTGTGACACTGCCGTGATTGGAAAATTCCAAACCTTACCTAAAATCAGCTGCTACCCGAAATCATCACTCGTTCCTCGAAAAATGAGTCTCCTTTAAGCTCTTTTCAACTGACTCGTAAAATATGAAAATATTGTCAAGTGATTAGCCTCTCCGACTCGTTAAAGTCATCAGAAGTGCTATCCCTCCTCTAGATTTTAATCTTTTTGGACTTGAGGGATTATTACACAAAATGATCGAGCGCTTGTCTTGTTCGACTCGTTAAAATTACCTAACATTCATCCCTTTCGTATTATTTTATGCTTTTTTGGACTTAAGGGATTATATGACGAAAAAGAATCTTTGGAGTTTCCTTTCTGTCCCTTTCAGACTCTCTAAAATTTAAAAGGACCGAGTTATCTTTGTCGTTAAACTCGTTAAAACCGAATAGCGACAAACTCGTCCAAATGGACGAGAACGAGTTTCACTGTCGCTAAGCTCGTTAAAATATAGCGACAGGTTTGCCCGAAGGGCGAATTATAGAACAAGCATGTGTTATCCTCCTCAAGCTTTAAAAAAATAAAGAGGTACTGGTCAACAATGACTGGGGAAAATTGGGAAGAAAACTTGAAAAAACATTATTGGTAGCAAGTCGCTCTTGAGCATGACACTTTCTCTCTGCATCCGAGTCAGGTTGGGTTGTTCCATTCACTGGTCATATCACCATTGGTCCGTCACACCATACATTTTTGGGGTTAATGCTACCAATCCATCGTCAATGTCACCGATATGTTCAAGAGAAGTCATTAAGAGAATTCACCTATGTCTCACCCACTCCAATGCATTCATGCTCCATTCTTTCATGACCGCCACCCTGAACCCTATATCATCAGATCGTTTTCACCTCCAAAATCATTTGCTTCATTTCGTGTCATAGATGTGGGATTCATTAAGGCCCTCCTACGATGGGTCACTTCTTCTTGACATCAACTCATTATCCAAGAAGTCGACCTAGGAACAACCCTTTCAATACTTTGAAGCTTGCATGCCTCAATGGCAAGTTTCTCACTTTCGGCGACAGGTTTACATTAATGGCCTTCGACCGAGAGATTTTGCATGGTATTCGACGCCATGTCCTTTTTCACGCCGCATGAATTGTACTGTAGTACCTTGAGGGTCATTGTCATTATTGGTGATTCCTCTCGTGCCTGTTAACATCTTTCATCATTTGCAGGTAATCAGGCGATGTCTTTCCATGTTCAACTCCAGAACATTTTTTCAAATGGATCGACTTGTACTCCGAGTGAAGATTGAACGAGTTTTGAAGACCTCATATCTAGTTGCATCTGTCCGGGCTGCGATATATTCAGGAATATAAAGACATCAAATGCACATCATTGCCAAACAGATGATCATCCAAATCAAAGGATGATGAGTCCAAATCATCAGTCTACTACACAGACGATTGTCTGTCCTATGTACATGAAAATGAATTTATAAAGCTAAGCATGGGAATGCCCACCTCAGCTAGATCATGAAATTTTTTGTGAAGATAATGTATTGTATTGTATCTTATTACAGGTCGCCTCCCAGCTTGAAAAAACTTCGGATCCTCATGATCAAGCATTTCACCCAACATCAAAAGATTAACGACCTCATGCTTTAGGGGGAAACTGTTATAGACATTTTTGGTCACTACACCCCAATCATGAATGTTCATAAATTGAGAACTCTTAAGTCCCTAAAAGTGTTGCTTCAATACCTAAAGGAACAAAGTCAGCTGATTACATCATCTCCCAGAAGTTCTCCACTAAAAACTGCTCAGAAATGGTCAAAACTGGACCATACTGAATACCCAGTGCAGAGGGTGCGATGCATATCA